>CM017574.2:24766564-24841564 GCA_007844105.2 Rhamnella rubrinervis | reverse complement strand
TTGAATGTTTCTTGAAAACGTGGATCCAGATCCAAATATAAAATAAATCTTAACCAAATTATTCATAATAATTTGATAAGATACAAAGAAAGCCACACTTCATTTTACAATAAAGCATTTACAACCAAAGACACTACATATATATATATACAATATATACAAGATATATATACCCATATATACATATACTATATGTATAAGATATAATACATATAAACAAACAACAACGCCAAACCAAAACTTAACTCTAGTCACTAGTAAGCCTATCCCCTAATCCAGATATTAACTAGCTCTCTCTAACAAAAACATCGCAATCTCCCCGCCTGTCCCTCTAACTCCCACGAAGCCGAAGTTGTCATCCAAACCAACGCCATGATACTCCTCCCACCAGATGTGGACTTAACGCTACCCCTACGAGATCGCCTCCTGCATAATGGCATGTAAGAAGACCTCTTCGATGTCGCCAGATGCATCACACCTACCGACCACCCATGTCAAGGCTCCCACCCAACGTAGCAAGAGGCACTACTAAACAACACTCAGAATGTAATGCAAAATAAATAAACATGCACTACTAAAAGAAATCCAAAGACAATCTACCTTGGCACGGGTGTGGTCACCGGAGCATCAACAAGTACATGTTCAAAACCTAGGTTTTGATATCAAAATCGTAACACCCCTTACCCAAGCTAGGTTCCCTAGTAAAGCGTGATAACCATATTTTTCTCTAAATTTAATTTGCTTAAAATGTTTTTGGACATAACCACAATAAAATCAGAATTTCCTTTACTCTTCGAGACCGCTTCCAAAACCATACTAAAACAAGATACTTTAAAATAAAATAAAGTTTACACACCCACATCAGAAGGAAAATGTAATATTTAAAATACATACTATTATTGTCCAAAATATAACAAACTAAATGCTAAGAACAATGAGACTATATTGCTCCACCAAGACCCTATCAAGCCCTCCCACTGCTCGGTTACTTACCCGCCACACACACATACAACCGTGAGTGAAAAATACTGAGGCAACCATATGTAAATGCAAATGTCATGTCATGAAGTTGTAATACTATACACCTAAAATCATTATTTTTCCTCTTTACTTTTCAACCGAAGCCATCACTCACTTTCCAAGGTTGCACAAAACACAACACCTCTGGTATGGATTGAACCACCGCTCGACAATCCATCACCATGCTACCATTCATAGAAAGTGACTAAAAACAGTTTAAACCATGCACCTCATCGCAAACCAATTTTCAAAACACAAACCCATAAGTGAAAAATCTTTCATTTTCACATAAAACAATAAACCACAAAATTGCTTATGCATATGAATGCTCATGCCACAATGCACAAGTAAAACCAAGCAACACAAGAAAACACATAATTACCAACCGCCCTATTCCAAATGTACCGTAATTAATGAAATGCCTTACTCCATCAACGACCGCAAAGTCGCCAACCATACCGATGTAATTACCTATATACCATTGGCCACGCCTAAATTACCAAGATACCCTCAAGTAGATGAAAATTACCAAAATACTCCCAATAGTATATGGTTAATTACCATTCTACCCTTTAAAAAACTGAAAGTTAATAAATTCCATCAACATAATGATTTCATTTACACAATTGTAAACACATATATAAATAAATACATATATGAAAATATACACGAAATACACATTAACATACGCATATCCATATATATAAACACATATATACACACCTATATATGTATACACATTTTATATATACATATATATGCACACAAATATAATTTTATATATATACATAATCACATATACACATACACATAAATACATATATAAAATATGCACATATAAATATATACTCACATACACCTATATATGCACAAACATGTATATACACACCCATATATGTAAGATCGTATTTTATACACATATACATGCATACTAATACTATTTATACATACACATAATTATATATATATACATACCCCAATGTATAAAATACTCAAAATTTATATATATTAACTTAATATTCCATTTAATGAAGTATTATTTTTATACATAACCCTCTACAAAATTCACTTAAGTATATTTAATAAATAATGCATATAAAATATATGTATTTTGTAAAAATATAACTATATTTATAATTATACAAACACATGTATAATTAATTGTATTTGAGAAAATATATATATATATATATATATATTAGTAATTGAAAATATATATATATTAATAAACAAATAATAATTTAATTTATATATATATATATATATTAAAATAACTTGGAAATTTGAAAAGACCATAATACTCCAATTCTCAAATATTCTCAACTTTACCCCTATTATAAAAAATAACAAAAATACCCTCAATAATTTCAAAATTTACATTTATGTTCCTACATGTCAAATGACCAAAATGCCCTTGACCTTTTATGAAATTCCATTTATGTCCTTACATGTAAATGACAAAATTGCTCTCAAACATTTTAAAAACCGATTTAAGTCCTTACATGCAAATTGACCTAAATACCTCAACTTTTGAAAATTCCCAAAATACCCTTTTCAAGAAAAGCCCAAAATGCCCTCACTTGCAAAAATTTACATAACTTCCTACACATGGCCGGTTTCAATACATGCCCAAATTCAATCCATTTCACGCTAATTCCACTAATTAACAAAGGCTTATACACTAATCCACCATCAACTTCAATTAGTTATGCAATTAACCATTAAAATCCCACTTTAAATCACATTTCCATCAAACCCTAAATCCCATAATTGGGCTTCACCATATAGCATAATACACATGAAATTTAGCTTAATCTAGCATTAAATCATGGAATCCAAGCATGTATTCATCAAGTGCATAAATAAAACACATGAAATTTACAAGGAATTAAACGGGATAAGTTGCTACCTTGAAGCCAAGCTAGCACACCTTTTTATAAGCCTTGAAAACCTCCAAAATAAATGCCAAAACTCCCCAACACAAAAGTAACCACTAACCCCACTTTCTCTCTTGAATTTTTTAAAGTTTGCAATTTTTCAAATTCTCTCTCTGTAAATAACTCTCTCTCTAAAGGAAAATGACATATGTGAAAAGGTAAAAAGCCAAGAAGATGGTCGGCTACACTTGGTGAAAAGCAAGAAGGAAAGTCGTACACACACACACACACACAAACCAATTGTAATTTGGCAATTTATTTTTTAATAAAATAAATACCATAAAGTAAAGATATTTATATATATATATATATATATATATATATATATTGTTTTAATAAATGAATTATAAAGCAAAAGTGGATTCGTCAAGAAGCTTTAAATTCCAATTGCCAACTAATTTTATCAATTAAATAATTATAAAATTAAATTAAATTAAAGATATTATTAAATATATTAATATAATAATGAAAAGGAAAGTCAATCATGGTCAAACCCACTGCGGCAAAATGGGTAGAAAAGTTCCTCATTTCCTCACAGTAGTCTCGGTCCTAGTAAAATTTCGAGAACCCAAACTACTTGTTTCATGAAAAGGTAAAACCCATTTAATTTAAAACGCTGTCCTAAACCTTTAATTGAAAATAAATGAGGTTATTACACGGCTATGTTAAGACTACTATAAACCAATGTGTTTACTTCTCAGAGGTTTCGTGGATGGAAATTTTGTTGCACTTCTACTACATGTAGACGCATATGTTTATCATTGGAAAAGATGCGTTGAAGATTAGTTAGTCAAGAAGGAACCGCTAAATCTATTGATATGAAAGACTTAGACCAGCCCAACAAATTTTGGGAATGCAAATAGTTCTGACAGTGAAGAAGAAAATGTCATGGGCTATCTCGTGAGAAGTATGTTTAAAGGATGATAAAGAAATTCAACATGAATAATGCCAAACCAAATAACATTCCTTTAGGAAATCACTTCACATTAAGTAATAATTTATGCCCTTCATCCGTGAAAGAGATGGGGAGATGAAATATGTACCTTATTCTTCAACAATCGGGAGTCTAATGTATGCTATGTTATGCACTAGACTAAATATTGCTCATGCAATGGGAATAGTGAGCCATTTATTTCTAATCCTTGAAAGAAACATTCGGAGGCCAAGTAGATTCTCGGCACCGAAGTGGTACATCACATTACGTCTGCATGGAGCCGATCCAAATAAGGCTATACAAATTCAAATATGGCGTGAGACCTTGACTAAGAAAGTTTATTTTGGATTTTATTTATACTTTTACAGTAGGAGTCAGATCATGGCGCATATGATTGCAAAGGTGTGTTGCTTTATCTACAAATGTAAGGCAGTACATTAAGTATAGTAGAAGGAGCAAAAGAAATGTTATAGTTAAAGGCTTTTGAATATCTAGGCTTCAAGTAGAAAATGTACGAGGTACATTGTGATAGCCAAAGTCGTAGACTTAAGCAAGAATTCAATGTTGGACTAGTTTCAATCTTTACTACTTTATAATTTTATCGATTACCCCACACTACCCACCAACCACCACCCCTGCTTCGCTTAATTTAAAAGTGTGTTTTGATTAATCAGTAGTGTAAAAAGGTCAAATTTCCCACTTTCCTTGTCCTTGCCACTAAAAAGATATGTAAATCTAAAAACTAAGTACATTGCCATATGATTGAACTTACAAATAACTTAAGACTTCAGGATTAGAGTAATTTTTGTTATCCGAAATTTCTGTGTGTTCGATGGACATTTAGTCTTAAGTGCCAAGATCGTGTGGCAAAACCTATTCCCATATTTAAGGAAGTGGTTCATACATCCTAAAGTCATAGTTATAGGCTTGTTCGGGTGGCCCCACAAACATGAATGTGCCTCGTGTAAAGTTGTTTCATTCCATTTGTTTCACAAATGGACATTTCTATAAACCACGCTCAGGCTACCGCCACCGAGTTGATATTTTTTTCCCATTAAAGCAAATGTTATTCTGTAATGATCACTAAGTTAATAGAACTACAAGATATAAAAATTTATGGAAAACTAGGCCATTGCAGCTTCTAATGCTCATTAATAAGAGCGCTTGATTTAAAATGCTAGACAATCTCGATGGTTATTAACTAGAAGGAATTTTGATGTTTTATTAACCTTTTTGCCATGCCTATGAGAAGGGTGAAAAATGTGTAGAAATCTCTAGTTCAAGGCTTTAAAATCAGTTTGTGGAATTCAAAGTACACTAGCCTATAATTCATTTTGTTATATTATATGTTGTGATGCCTTAAGACTATCTCTATTGTACCAACCTTGCAAATTGTTAAAGATGAAATATTTTGATAAAGTTAACAATGATCCGCGATGTGATAGCAACTGGACTCAAAAATTATCTTTTTACCATTACGCGCTTTTAATAAAGAATGAAGAGTGTTATTCAAGTAAAATATTCACCCTAAACTAGTTTTTCTTTTCAGGTGCTATAGTTGTTTTGTATAGTTGATAGAATCGCCTACTATGTTATGTTGTTATCATCTAGTGCAGGTGGATGCCCTTAATACTTTGTTATGGTGATGTATGAAAACAAGGTATATTGGTTTTGCACATTATCCATTTTATGCAACTCTTGAGAATGGTTAATCATACTGACGCAGTATGCATCTCAACAACAAATAGGAAATTCCCAGCCAAATGGGACACAAAGAAGGCTTATATATTGCTTCCTCAAACACAAAGTAAAGAAAGCATCACTTTAACTAGTTTTTTACCGATCCTAGAGAATTCTTATAGTAGCTAGCTTATATTTGTTGGTGGTATCCTTGATCTATTTTGATAAACCTCAATTAAGTGAGAATATATATGCACCATTGATGTGGAAGCAGGGACGTAAGCTTCATTCCGAGGCAAAGTGACCTAATGTAGCTTGATTAGATCCATAAACGGATGGAGCCCCATTGGGATTGCTTTAAACCCCAGCTATTTATTATAGAATCCTCAATGGAATTGAAGAGTTTGGTAAATCTAATAAAAAAGATAGATTCTTTCAGAATCACCCTCCTTGCAATAGTTTGAGAAGCAAGATTCACATGCTTAGTCAATATAATTAAGTCGCTTCAATAACATAATGTTTATTTCGTCATTAGAAACAATAAGAAGAATAAAGCAATATTTTTACCAAAAGCTAAATTTTTGTTATCTACAACACTTTCAAAACAACAGCTTTTACCATCGACACTGTGAGTTTTTCCCCAAGCACTGAGATTTTTCTTTAGCATAGTAAAGCAACTCTCCCTAACTCATAGTAAGCATATGATATATGGTTGAAAAGCTAAGAAGATGAGCTTTAATTTAAATATTTTTAGAACTTATTAATGGTAGCTGGGCCTCAATGCCTAGTGTTGTCTTACTAGATTTATACAGCTTTTACAAGAAATTAAATTTAAAGACCTTCCCAAACTCTGGATTGAGGCATATGATATATGGTTGGAAAGCTAAGATGATAAGATTTAATTTAAATATTTTTTAGAATTTTTGAGTAGATTTAGGCCTTAAAATCATATTTGAAATTTAAGTGATGTACGGTTGATAAATACAATATTTAACAAATGACGAGGACTATAGTATGGTATGGTGATGGCCCACCGATGGGCACCTTGGCCTTGGCCCATGGTGACCACTAGCCGTAGGTCAAATGGCTATCCCAATTTTAAAATGTGACTGCTCATAAGAATATAAGGGTAATTTTGAACCACTTTTATAATTATACTACTTTTGAGTTATTTTTCATTAAATGAGGTTGGAGCTATGACATCAAAACTATTCCAAATAACAAAACAAAATGTACATTCCAAATAAGACAGCTGATGGACTCACAAAGGGTGCTTGGTTATACACATTGTTTGACCGACTCGCTTTTAAAGCTTTGGGCAAAGTTTATTGCCATTCATATTATGATGCGGTCCCTAATTATATATCACATGAGTGTACATTTTTATCCTATTGCTGCAAAATCTGGTCCCGACCGACTTGTTATATGGCTTAAAGGCAAGTTAATCATTCCAATTTGCTTTCACATTGCTTGCTCAACAAAAATCTTAAAGAATTGCACCTAAATACAAGGAAAAGGACATCTACTTATGAAGAATTAGAGTTTAAGTTGTGATAAATTTTATTTGTGTATCACATGTATTCACCACTAAAATTGGTTTAGATTACATGACCTTAAAAAAAAATAAAACAAATTTTTCCAACAACATCAGAAATTTTTCATTACGCTTATTTGTTTTTCAATTCAAATTCATTTTAATAGGTTAATATGTGGGTACATGGACTGTGGCTATATCTTTGTTCCTAGCCATAAAAAGCATTTGTCACTTATAAAGGAATTTTGGTGACAAAATTTTGACAAAAATTAAAATTCATAGACAATACAAAATTAAATTTTGCCATATTAAACCGAAGCCTCACCGCCTTTTATCCCTTTTGAAAACAACTTGAAAATAATAAGCCTATTAGGAATTTGTTAATATGCACCTCTCATACATATGCATGTTACATATGTTATCTAATTAATGTAAAGTTTTCCAACCTAAAATAATTAGTACCGCTCACTCCGGTTTGTATTTTGAAAATGATTTATGTTGTTAATCTAAAATTTAATAGATAATTAATGTTATGTTATTGTTATTTTTTATACATAAAAGTACATAAGAGGTATATATGTTTTTTTTTATTTTATCAAAGATAATCAGAATGGTTGTTATTCCCCACCACCCCACCCAAACAAAGAATATATTCTCTCTTGCTTATTATTCAAATATCACTATAATAATGGATAAATAAAAACAAGGACTAATCACAAAGCTTTCGAACACATGCACATTTATTTCGGTCATTATAACAACTGGGGAACTGGGTTTACATTTATTTCTTAGCGCTCAACCTTAAACTTAGGTTTAAACCAAGGCATTTGTTATTCCGATGTCCCTACGACACTATAAAACATACGATTGACAAATGTAAGGACGCCAAACAGACACATGGACAAATAAAAGTATGACACTCATGACAAATACCACCAAAGTGTGATTAACCAAGTAATCGGTAGGAGAGCTTAAGAAGTGTGATTGGCTTTCGCAAAGCTGCACTAAAACTTCAGCCATATCAATGTCATCGCTTCATCCTTAAGGAAGCTCCATATTAAAACAATGCACCAGCCGAGCCACAACCAATCTAACCGTAGTCAATCCCAATTGCATTCCAAAGACATATTCTCCCACTGCACTCCAAATGGTATAAGATCAAAGTCATTCCCTCTTATGTCTATATTCTTCTCAATGAATCTTTCAGCAAAACTCTTCCACATTTTCGACCACACGCTTTGGTCATGTCCTATTGCCCAAACGCTCACTATGATTCTTGATTTCCTTGGTATGTGATATCCTTCAATGGTTGTCCTTCCTCTCTGGAGGAAATGGTGCAACCGATGTAGCCCGAGGCTTTCCTTCACCACCATGTACAAGTAATCTAACTTTTCCAAGTCCTTTCTTCCACCATTCTTCCCATGCCTATAACATTTTGTAGCTCGCCTCAAGCTTTTTCATCACCTTAGATTCCTTATAAGTTCCGATATGGTCCGCCCACTAAACTACCGGGTATCATATGCACGGATTAACCCTAACTAAGATGGCTTTGATACTTGTTCGATCATATACGGACGCTTTTGTCTTGAGGTTTTGTAGGTTTGTCCATCATTGAAAGCAGCGCGAATGATGAAGTCACCTGGAGTTTTGCTTTTGTTGCTCTGTTTGTGACTTGATGATCTTTCCACTACTTGGTCTATTAACTTGTTAGGCCGTCATCTAAATAAGACAATGTTCCTCGGAGCACAACTAATTTATACCTACTCTCATTATAGGAATATTGGTTATTAATATTGTTGTCAACAAAAGAGCAATGGTTTTACACATGAAAATGACAATATTGAAAGCTTAATAATGTAGCTTTAGGAGTAAACGACAAACCTCAGATCAAGTTTCCCAAGCAAAGGCACATAATCAGCAAGATTGAAAGCTCCAATCAAGTGCAACACCTCCTCGACAAGCCCTTTCAAATCATACCTATCATCCTTCTTCTTCCCCAATATCATCATCGCCATATGTCCGCCACCACCTCATTGATCTTACTACTTATATCTACCACCTCACCGGTTTCCGCATTTCTTCAAATGACCGCACTAACAACCCTATCTCCCTTCCTCAACGATGAAACGACTCAATCTTCATGAACTCGTAAGGTTTAAATTGTATTATTCTTGTATTCCGCCAACGTGGTCCATATTCGAGAAAGCCATTCCTTTAGTACCGACGCCAAGTACTCGAAAGCTTGATTTTGGCGGTCCATTTTCAAGCCGCGGGTCTCGGGAATGTAGTACTGCTGAGGGGACTAGACGCACGATGGTCGGGACATTGCTTCAGCCACGGACATGATGTGTCCGTGTTTTCAGACAGCTTTGAAGGCTACGCATGGGTGGTACCGATTTGATGGAGGTTTCCATTATTGGTGGTGGCTCGTGGTCCCGGTGGAAGTTTCCGCCATTTTTGCCGTGTTTTGTCCGCACACGCATAGAGATCACAAGAACCACCGCGAATGGCTACAATGATGGAAGACATGGTGTCTACTCAATGTGTATGCGAGGATTTGGTTTAAAAGGAAAGATAAATATTGATTAAGGTGAAGGAAAATGAAAGAAAGGAAATGAAGGGAAAGTGTGAATGATTAAGTGTGGCTCCAATCCCATTCTATATGGATTAATAATGTTTTTTTGTCACGTGCAATATTCGAATAATATAATAATAACGCTTTCAATTGCTGACCATGACATGGAAATTGGGAATATTTATTTCTTTTAACAATACTTGCAATTACATTTATTTAAAAAAAATTAACTTTTTATTGTGTAAGTTTCCTTCAAACGCATACACGTTTTAATAATTTAAATATATAGTTGTTCTATTACTGATTGTATATATTTTAAGAAAACATGTGCCAAGTATTTCATAAGTAAATTAAATTCAATTATTGTTCTATTATTATGTACATGTGCCAAGTACATGTGCAAAAGATAGAAATTTTGTTGCAATGAAAATAAATTAAATTCGAAAAAAGATAATATAGTTTTTAATTTTGCAGATGGTTGTCATGTTCTTAATTCCAACCCACCTACCCCACAAATTGACAAATGGATGCTACGCAATGAGTGTCGATCATGCTCTATTTGAAGTTTTGTTAAAGATGAAAAGTGAGGTGTATGTTGATGACCATTGATGCCCACAATTTTAATTATTCTTTATGACATCAAGGCTTGTAATGTGAAGAGGAGGGTGTACCAAAACTTCATTATAATATAGTTATTTCAATTGCCTGAGCTCAAAGAGGACTTAAATCGTGGCTCTAAATATATAATCTTAATTATCTTTAAATGTAATGCGAGAGAGACACCAACTAAGCAAATGTTTCTATTTTTTATTTTTATTTTTATTTTTTTAGTCGGGTGTTTTGATCACACATTATTATATGATGATTTTATTACGGAAATTTTAAAGTTTTTGGATTTGGTATACAATTTTCATTCCCTTTCTAGCTCTAAATTGTTGATGTAGAAAATCGAATCACCAATAATTAGTACCTCGATTCTACATAGATTTGCTCATAAACTATGAATAACGACGGTCTAACGCCGGCAGTATATAACAAGAAAATTTTGTAAGCTTTTGGATTTAAATACTATCAATTATTGGCACCCAATTAAAGACTTTTAAACGTGAGAAACTAGAAAGTAAACAAAATGGACGCTTCCAAAGGATTGTAGAGGATGGAATTATGATGTGAGCTCTCTATAAATACCAAACCAGCCAAGTTTTTGAAGCAAAATAGCTACTACAGCTTACTTGTACTAGCTAGCTAGCAACTGAAGCCCATTTTCATCAAAACCTTCATCTCTTTTCCTCAAATTAACCAAAAAAAAAAAATGCCCATCGAGGTTTCATCCGCCTGCTAATTCATCCAATGGCTCTTCAACACGAGTTACTACCGACCGCGAATTTCCATCCTAGTCTTTGGGGGGATTATTTCCTCAAATATGCTTCTCAGTCCCGCCAGGTATATATAGTACTAGCTAGTCTTTTCTAATAATAGTGTATAATCCTATATATTTATTATACATGGTCATATTTACGTGACTAGCTAGTAATGGAGTAGTGTAGTGTATTAATCATGATTTAAATAATTATGTTTATAATAATTTTTTAGGAAGTTGATATCATTAATACTGAGCAACAAGCTGGTGAGGAACTAAAAAAGGAAGTGAAGACGATGCTTGCCGCTGCAAAAACTCCCTCAAAGAAGTTAGAATTGATCGATTCAATTCAACGCTTCGGTTTGTCGTATCATTTTGAGAGCTAAATTGATGAAATGTTCAACAGGAATTAATCAATCTTGATGAATATTTTATTGATGGATCCCACAACCATATTGTAAACCTCCACACTCTCTTTGGTTTCACTACTTAGACAAGGAGGATATAATATATCAAGTGGTAATTAAGCTTTTAATTTTGTTACTATATATCACACACGTACCATTATTTTTAATTTTAATCTAACAAACTACGCCTTAATGGAAGTTGTAAATTAATTGCGATATATTCCACAAGTTCACCAACAAAGAAGGAAAGTTCAAAGAGGAGCTTGTGAATGATGTTGAAGGAATGTTAAGCTTGTATGAAGCTGCACATTGAGGTCCAGAGAGCATATATTAGAAGAGGCACTCTCCTTCACTACCACTCAACTCACACCTCAACCATTGTGAACCCCGCTTCCGAACAAGTCAAGCATTCCTTAAGGCAGCCCATGAGGATGGGCCTGCCGAGGATCGAGGCAAGACACTACATTTCTATCTATCAGCACCCACTTCTTAGTGATGATCAAATCCTACTTACTTTTGCCAAGTTGATTTCAACATTTTGCAAAAATGCACCGAAAGAACTTTCTCGATATATCAAGGTACATATATAATTTCGCGATTTTTGAGTGTGTCTATACGTATACTGCTAGGTTATCATGTTGATCCGAGACTACTAAAATTATCATGTGGTGGAAAGATTTGGACTTTGCATCAAAGCTACCTTTGCACGCGAGCAGTGGTAGAATGTTACTTTTGGATTTCGGGAGTATTTTGAGCCACAATATGCACTTGCTAGAAGAATTGTAACCAAAGTAATGGCTGACATGGCTATTGATGATATATATGATGTTTATGCAACATTTGATGAACTCAGTCTTCACCAACAAATTGAAAGGTTTGCTTCCTAATTTAATTTTGTAACTCTAATTTTTTGTAGGGTAGTACATTTCTCCATAATATATTAATTATTTAGTACTAATTCTATCTTTGAAATTATAATTAACCCTCCACCTTTAATTTTGTTAACTATCATCGATGGGATGTGATTCGCATGAATCAGCTACGGAATACATGAAATATTGTTACTGTGCACTCTTAGATGTGTATGAAGAAATTGAGCAATGATGACCAAAGAGGGAAGATCATATTCGTATACTATGCTAAAGAAGAAGTAAGTAGTTATACTATATATATGTATGTATGTATCGTATACTAGTGCATGTAATTTAAAATGAATATATATACTCTACGTATAAATAAATATGTATATTATATTGTTTGGATTTTAATTGATCTAATCCATTCCGTAATATATATATATATATATATAAATGGCTTGCATGAAGAAGCTAACCGAGTCTACTTCATCAAGCTAAATGGTTCAAAGAAAATATATACCAACTGATGAATATATGGAACTCTCACTAGGATCGTGTGGTTATTCAACGCTATAAACCACTTTTTTCTTGGGATGGGAGATATTGCTACAAAGGAGGTTTTTCATTGGTTTCAAATGGTCCTAGGATTGTCAAAGCTTCACAACTATTTGTAGGCTTATGGATGACGTGGTTGACCATAAGGTATCTAGCTAGTTTGATATTTAAGAGTTAATGATTATTCTTTGTTAGCTTGATATAAATACATACATACATAATTTTGTAATATATATATGAAATAGTTTGTTTGGATATGTTTTTAGTTTGTGCAGGAACACAATAAGGGCATGGGGATAATGCTCTAGCGTGGAATGCTACATGAACAAACATGGTGTTTCTGAGGAAGAGGCTGTGATGAACTACGTAAGCAAGTTGTGGATGCTGGAAGGATATAAACGAGGAGTGTGTTGAACCAAGAGATGTGCCAATGGCTCTTCTTATGCACCAGTCAACCTTGCAAGGGTAATGGACGCTTTTACAAGGATGGTGATGGCTACACTCATGTCAGCTGTCCCATGAAAACTTTTATCTCTTCTTTGCTTGTTCATCCTATTCCAATTTGATTCCAAATTATATTATTGGAATTCTATGCCAATATTGTTTTAATTTCCATACTAATATTTCCATTTACTAATAAATGTCGCCCAAATTTTAAATAAATTTCCTCATATTATATATATACGGGGACTACGAGTTTTATTATTATTATTTTGTGAAATAAATAATATGTATCTCATAAAATAATGATTTCTTTGTTAAATATACAGAATAGTGATCGTGATTTTGTTCATGTGAATTATTTCTATTATAAATTGGCTTGCTTTTATTCTAGTTTCTAGTTTTTGCTTAAGGTCCTCTAATTTTAAAAATTTCTATTGAGGCTCTCCGATTTTAAAATTTCTTGAATGTAAGACAACCAAACACACCCTATTTTAAAATTTGAGTTAAAATACAACATCAGCTTCTTTTAGTTTTGGCAAGGAAAAATTCTTCATGGAATATATATATAAAAAAAGGGCAAAAAACAAAATAATGAAACAAAGATAGAGAACAAAAGTAATAAAAATATTTGTTTTGATGACAAACACCTTAATAATTTTATTTAAACTCCTTGTAGATCTTCCTACCCCAATAAAGTTGTCTAATCTACAAGCAAACACTTTCCCATCCTTCTAACAAAAATTTAGAAGAAAGAAACCAAAGCCATCTCATTGAAATGGAGCAGAACAACTTGTTTCGTGTTCACAATTTTCATAAAAGAGAAGTACCTATAGAACATAAGGAAAACAGAGGATGGAAAAAGGCTTAACTTGTATATTGGTTGAAACAATATAAATACATCTCGCATACATGGTAGTTATAGGTGATAAGTGATTTACAAAACAAGCTATTCCATATACAAGGAACAAAGTATATCAAGCTAACTAGCATAATACATGTGTATGGATTACAATATGCCATTATGCTCCCCAAGATTCGGTTCTCACATGAACACCAATCTTGGACCGAGTGATTGGAAAAACTATTTGGAGAGAGGTTTGGTAAGGGTATCAGCAAGTTGATCGTTGCTTGAAACATGGGGCACTTAAGAGAGCCATCAAAATTTTGTCCCGCATAAAGTGAAAATCAATGCCACATGTTTCATTTTAGAATGAAGTTTGGGATTGGCACACACATAGGTTGTTCCAAGATTGTCGCAGCTGATGGTGGCGTAGTAGTGGAAGAGACTTTCAGTTCTTGAAGCAATGAAACCAACCAACAAACCTCGTAAGTGGTATGAGCCACGTACCAATACTGGCTTCTGGAAGACCATGAAATGGACTTTTGCTTCCTAGAGGACCATGAGATTGGATTGCAACTAAGGAAGACAATGTAACCTGTGGTGGAAGTGCTATCATCTCGATTTCCTACCCAATCAAGATCGAGAAAGCATGCAAGGTTAAGGCATTGTCGGTGTGAAGACCAAACGAGGACGCATCGCTTAAGTAGCAAGGACTCGCTTTAACAACTACCCAATGAGAGTCCTAGGTTGATGCATGAATCGGGAATGTTTGTTAACAGTGAATACTACATCAAGTCTTCATGAGAGAAAGGTATTGTAAGCTTCCCACTACCACAATGTTGCTTTGGTAGAGAGTGGCGAACCATCCATTGCGGTGAGAGGTTGAAGAAGCTATCGGAGTATGGACATCCGTGAGTCTAACATGTTGGATGTTTCAAGAAGATCCAGAATGTATTTTTGTTGGGATAAAAGATACCGTTGCTGTGGGAATGACCTCCACACCAAGGAAGTAATGCAACTCACCAAAGTCTTGAGAGAAAATTTTTGGATAGGATAAGACAAAGTAGTTAAGCAAAGAGCTTATTATTACCTGAGGAGGAGGATGTCATCACATAGACCAAGAGGTATAAAACCAAGCTTACATGGCTGAAGATGAAGAGAGGTGTCTGCATGCATTCTTAAATTCATAGGCAAGTAAAAGGAGTGAAGTTCCCCAACCGTGCTCGGGCTTGTTTTAAGTTAGATGGCCTTCCTGAGAAGCAAACATGGGATGGAGTTGATGGATCCACAAAACCAAGGGGTTGTTACATGAAGACTTCTTCACTTAAGGGCCATGAAGGAAGGTGTTATCGATATCCATCCGTCAGATGGACCACCCATTGGAAGGCAAGGTGCAATATTACATGAACTATTGCCGTTTCACAAAGTAATGAAAGTGTCGAAGTAGTCGATATCGGGCGCTGATGGAAGCCCTTGGCTACCAACCGACCTTGAACGATCCACTGAGCCATCGGGTCATGCTTTTGACTAAAACCCACTTTATACTGACTTATGCAAAGGATGAGAAGGAACCAACTCCCATGTAGCATTACGTAGTAAAGCATCATATTCGCAGCTCATAAGATGACGCCATCGAGTAGACTTTAGCACTGGAGGCTATTCTTGGCTCATCTGCATTGGCAAGAGATACATTGTAAGCAATAAAGTCTTTAAAGAGCTTAGGTCAAAACACATTGTTTAGGCTCTTGTACGCATTGTATGCATATACAGAGGAGGTGTGATAAGACACACCGTAATCCATAAGCTTGTGGTGCTATGGGTGGGTGAGGTGGAGAGCCAACAATCGAGCCGCAGTGTGGGTAAGCTCCGTGGAGGTGGAGCCCAAAGGAAGGATTATTGCATTGAGTACCCATTGTTGACGGAGAAGAGGCGGTTGCGGGAGGGCCCCGGAAGAAACAGTTGATACCAACCCTTGTAGCTCGATGGTTGGAAAGGACGCTGGTGAGGTAGGCCATGTAATGCTGATGATGGAGGTCAACGCAAGAATCGAACCGTGGCGGCGTTATGAAGGTCAGCCGATTAGAACCCAAAAGGTCTTTAGTTTTGTGGTAGAATGAGGCGAGGAGAGTCATCGGGGGCATCAAGTCGCTCGTAGCGGTATGTTCAATGAGTATTTCATAAATTTCCTTAAAAGAAATTAGAGTATCACCGGGTATGAAAAGGCGAATGTTTTCATTATCACCGGAAAGACCTTTGAGGATATGTAGGTGAGTTCAGCTCACCAAAGATGGTTAAGAGCGGCAAGTTCATCGTCGCAGATTTGACGTCACCAAGTACTTAATCACGAGCGAGAACCTTGACACCGGATAACTTTCGTGAAGAAGTAGTATGCAGATCGAGATGGCTTGGCAAAGGTTAATGCTAGCTTCGCCAAGCATCCTGGGATATCGAATAGAGGAGACAAGCCAATGAATGTCTTTGGACAAGGAGGCAAGGAGTGCACTCGTAAGTAGAGATCTTGATGAACCCGCAATGTAAAGTCCTGGTTCGAGAGTCGGTGATATCGTAGTACGGATAGGGACAAGGAGTGATGCCACATAAAACCATAGAGGTCATACCTATATGAGGGCATCAAATTGTTTGTTCAAGAGAAGTAGGTAGTATCTGAATTTGAGGTGCTTGGGTTGCCACATTTATGACAAACCAAGGTGCAATTGGCAAAGGTAGGTTTAAGCAACAAGCAAGTGGACCTGGTAGCATGTGGAGGAAAGAGAAGGAGTCAGCTACCGAAGAAGAGAGGAGCAAAATCAGCTTTAACTAGTTTTGTTACCGATCTAGCAGCAACATCACTTTTAACTAGTTTTGTTACCGATCCTAGAGAATTCTTATAGTAGCTAGCTTATATTTGTTGGTGGTATCCTTGATCTATTTAAGATAAACCTTAATTAAGCTTGAGAATATATATGCTCCATCATGTGGAAGCAAGGTCGAAGCTTCATTCCGGGCAGTGACCTAATGTACTGATTAGATCCACAAACGGATGGAGCCCCATTGGGATTGCTTTTAAACCCGCTTCTAATTATTATAGAATCCTCAATGGAATTGAAGAGTTTGGTAAATTTAATAAAAAGATAGATTCTTTGAGAATCACCCTCCTTTACATAGTTTTCGAAGCGTGTTCACATGCCTATTTAATATAATTAAAGAGTCGCTTCAATAACACCTCCAAGCCCTACCGCTCTTTGACTTACCCATCACACATGACATACAACCGTGAGTGAAAAATACTCAAGGGCAAACATATGCAAATGCAAATGTCATGTCATGAAGTGTATCACTATACACCTAAAATTATTATTTTTCCCTCTTTATTTTTCAACCTAAAACTCACTCTCTTCCGCTAAGCAGTACACAAAACACCACACCTCTCAGGTATGCGGATGAACCACCGCTCGCACCCACCGCTATGTGTGGTCGTTGATTCATGTGAGTGACTAAAAACAGGGTTTAACCATGCACCTTATCAGGCAAACCAATTTTCGAAAACACAAACCTATAGGGAAAAATCTTTCATTTCACATAAAATAATAAACCACCAAAATTGCTTTATGCAAATGAATGCTCATGCCACAATGCACAAGTAAAATCAAGCAACACAGTAAAACACATAATTACCAACCGTCCTATTCCAATAGCCGTAATTACTGAAATGCCCCTACTCTATCAACGACTACAAGTCGCTCAACCATACTGATGTGATTACCGATCTTTCACTGGTAATGTCGGAAATTACCAAGATACCCCTCAAGTAGATGGAAAATTACCAAAATACTCCTCAATAGGCATATGGTTAATTACCATTCTACCCTCGGTAAAAAAACAGAGTTAATAAATTCCATCAACATATACATTTACGACACAATTGTAAACATATATATAAACAAATACATATATGAAAATATACGCACGTAAATACACATTTACATACGCATATCCATATATATAAACACATATATACACACTCATATATGTATATACATTTTATATATACATATATATGCACACAAATATAATTTACATATATACATAATCACATATACATATACACATAAATACATATACAAAATACGCACATATAAATATATACTCACATACACATATATATGCACAAACACGTATATACACACTCATATATGTACACACATATTTTATACATATATACATGCATACGAATACTATTTATACATACACATAATTATATATATATATATATATATACATACCCCCATGTATAAAGTACTAACAAAATTTATATATATTAACTTAATACTCCATTTAATACGTAAAGTATTATTTTTTACATAACCCTCTACAAAATACACTTAAGTATATTTAATAAATACATACATAAAATATATGTATTTTATAAAAATATATCTATATTAATAATTATACAAACACATGTATAATTAATTGTACTTGAGAAAAAATATATATATATATAATTAGTAATTGAAAATATATATATTAATAAACAAATAATAATTTAATTTATATATATATATATATATATTAAACTAACTTGGAAATTAAAAAGACCATAATACCTCTCCAATTCCAAATATTCTCAACTTTACCCCTATTATAGAAAATAACAAAAATATCATCAATAATTTTAAAAATTACATTTACGTCCCTACATGTCAAATGACCAAAATGCCCCTGACCTTTTTATGAAATTCCATTTATGTCCTTTACATGTAAATGACAAAATTGCCCTCAAACAATTTTAAAAATCCCATTTAAGTCCTTTACATGCAAATTGACCTAAATACTCTCGAACTTTTTTAAAAATTCCCAAAATACCCTTTTCAAGCAAAAGACCAAAATGTCCTCACTTGCAAAAATTTGCACATAACTTCCTATACATGGCCGATTCCAATACATGCCCAAATTCAATCCATTTCACATTAATTCCACTAATTAACAAAGGCTTATACACTAATCCACCATCAACTTCAATTAGTTATGCAATTAACAATCAAAATTCCACTTTAAATCACATTTCCATCAAACCCTAAATCCCATAATTTGGGGCTTTAGCACATAGCGTAATACACATGAAATTTTGCTCAATCTAGCATTAAATCATGGAATCCAAGCATGTATTCATCAAGTAAACAAATAAAACACATGAAATTTACAAGGAATTAAAACATAAGTTGCCTACCTTGAAGCCAAGCTAGCACACCTCTTTATAAGCCTTGAAAACCTCCAAAATAAATGCCAAAAACTCCCTAACACAGCCGGCCACTAACCCCACTTTCTCTCTTGAATTTTCTTTAAAGTTTGCAATTTTTTTCAAATTTCTCTCTTTAGAAATGGCTATCTCTTTATAGGAAAATGACATATGTGAAAAGGTAAAAAGCCAAGAAGATGGTTGGCTACACTTGGTGAAAAGCAAGAAGGAAAGTCAATCACACACACACACACAAACCAATTGCAATTTGGCAATTTTTTTTTAATAAAATAAATACCATAAAGTAAAGATATTTATATATATTATTTAAATAAATGAATTGTAAAGGTGGAAGTGTCGTCAAGAAGCTTTAAATTCCAATTGCCAACTAATTTTATCAATTAAATAATTATAAAATAAAATAAAATTAAAGATATTATTAAAGATATTAATATAATAATGAATAGTGAAAGTCAACCATGGTCAAATGGGTAGAAAAAGTCCCTCGTCTCCTCACAGGGTAGTCTCCGGCGAGATTGAACTCCGGCTACTTTCCTTCGATAACTTGAACTCTGATTTTCTGAATATCTACATCGCTAGCATGTCCCTCCTTTATCTTGTCCATGATCGAAGATTGATCGGTGTAGATATCGAACTTAACTCCGCATGCATAATGACGCCGATCTTGATCAAACACTACCGCTGGTAACTCCAAATCGTGTGTAGGGTAGTTCCGCTCATATGGCTTCAACTGACGTGAAGCGTAAGCAATCACCTTGCCGTTCTGCATGAGAACGCAACCCAGACCTTTTCCTAAAGCGTCACTATAGACCCCGAAACTATCCTCGCTAATCAGCAAAACAAGAACAGGCGCAGAGACTAATTTCCTCTTCAACTCCTGAAAACTTTTCTCACTCCTCCGACCAAATAAACTTGGTTTCCTTCCTTAACAATTACGTCAATGGCAACGTAATCTTAGAAAACCCTTCCACAAATCGGCGATAGTAGCCCGCCAAACCAAGAAAACTTCGGATTTCTCTGACGTTTGTTGGTCTCTTCCAATCCTGAACCGCTACAACCTTAGTAGGATCCACCTGAATCCTTTCAGAAGATATTACGTGTCCTAGAAAAACAATACTTCCAAGCCAAAACTCGCACTTCTTGAACTTGGAGTACATCTGCTTCTCACGCAAACACTGCAGCACTAACTCCAACTGCTCCTCGTGCTTAGTTATTGATTTGGAATAAATTATGATGTCGTCGATAAACACCACCACACATTTATCCAAATATTCATGAAAAACACGATTCATCAGATCCATAAACGCTGCTGGTGCATTCGTCAATCAAAATGGCATTACAACGAACTCGTAATGTCCATACCTTGTGCAAAATGCACTATTCAGTCTATCCTCCTCCTTGATCTTCAACTGATGATATCCAGAACGAAGATCAATCTTCGAAAAGACACTCGCCCCTTATAACTGGTCGAACAAATCGTCGATCATTGGCAACGGATACTTATTCTTAATCATCACCTTGTTGAGCTCCCGGTAATCAATGCACAAACGCATTGAACCATCCTTCTTTTCCGAAGTAACGGGTGCTCCCCGTAAACGCTAGGTTTAATAAAACCTTTATCCAACAAATCCTGCAACTGCTCCTTCAACTTCTTTAACTCTGCTGGAGCTATTCGATACCGCACCTTAGAAATAGGTGCAGTTCCGGGTACCAAATCAATTGTGAATTCCACTTCCCGATCCGGTGGTAACCCTTGTAAATCCTCCGAAAAAACATCCAAAAAGTCTCGAACGACTTCAACGTCTTGCGGTTGAAGAGTATCTGGTTCTTTGTTAACGACACTAACAAGGCAAACTTGACACCCTTGACGCAAACACTTAAAAGTTTGCATCGTCGATAGCAACTTAGGCCAAGGCCTAAACTTTGAGCCTGCAAACTCAAACTTCTGACCATCTACAGGGCTAAACTGAACTTTCTTTTCTTTGTAATCGATGTAAGCCCCACACTTAGATAATCAGTGCATACCAAAGATCACATCAAAATCCAACAATTCTAATATAATCAAATCAGCACACAGTGTCTCGTCACCGAGGCACACATCACAATTACCAAGCAAAGAAGTTGCAAACATACTTACACCCGAAGGTGTAGCAACAGATAAACCACGACCGAGACTACTGTGTTCCTAGCCAATTTAGCGACAAGCGGCTGAACAAAACATGTGTGTAGCACCTAATCAAACAATACAAAAGCATTTAAACCATTTAAGGTAACGGTACCTGCAACCACCGTAGAGTCTTTTTTCCCCGCCTCCTCTTTGGTCAATCAAACACCCGACCTTGCATAGGCTGCTGAGTTTTTGCTACCCCGGGACAATTCCTCCTTATATGACCAGGATTGCCACAACCATAGCACGTGATAGTTTTTCCCCAAAGATTCTCCGAAATGCCGCCCACACTTACTACACTACTGGAACACCGTGTCGGTTATCACCCATCTTAAACTTGTTGTTGTTATCCCCTGCTTCGACCACGATTTCCCATCGAGCCTCTCAAGGAAAACCTCTTTCCACTTCTTCTTCAGGAGCGTAACTCGATCCTCGCAGTCCATTTGCCATCTGGCGTCCTTAGTGATCAACCGACTCGCCGTAATCTCAGTATGTAGGGAATTGGAACATAGCGACGCATTGTAGAGCTTTGATTGTAACCCCTTTTCAAACGCCGAGCCTTATGCTCTTCAATGTCCACTAAGTGTATGTGAAAGTTCGTCAAACTTCCTTTCATACTCCACGAGGGAAAGATTTCCTTGCTTCAAACTTATAATTCCGCTTCCTTTTCCTCCCGTTTCACTCACGGAAAATACTTCTCCAAGAATAAGGTCTTGAACAACGCCCACATCATCGGATGTTCATCAGTACAGTACACCCTCTTGATCATATCCCATCAATGACTGGCTTCTTCCTTCAGCATGAAACATCGGTCAGTAGAAAGATCTTCTCCAGCTCCTGAATCCAATTCTCAGCCACTAATGGATTTATCGATCCGACAAACTCCGAGGGATGAAGATCACGAAACTGCTTCACCACCACATTAATTCCCGCAGGTTGCTGTTGTTGCCGAGGTTGTTGTTGCTGAACATTCTGAGCCACCAGCCTTTCAATGGCCTCCACAAGACGACTTGTAGCATCCCATGAACTGCTCTCAGGCTCAGGGTGAACGTTTCTTGGAAAACGTGGCATCTACATCCAGCGATAAAATAAATCCTAACCAAATTATTCGATAATAATTTGATAAGATACACAGCAAAGCCACACTTCATTTTTACAATAAAGCATTTTACAACCAGCACACCATACATATATTATACAATATATACACAGCATATATATACCCATATATACATATACTATATGTATAAGATATAATACATATAAACAAACAACAACGTCACCAAACGCCGGAACTCTAGTCACTAGTAGGCTCATCCCCTAATCGGTATATTAACTAGCTCTCTACACAAAAACATCGCAATCTCCTGTCTGCGTCCCTCTAACTCCCGACGAGCTGAGTTGTCATCCAAATCAACGTCATGATACCTCCCACCAGATGTGGACGGAACACTACCCCTATGAGATCGCCTCCCGGTATACGATGCTGAAGAAGACTCTCTCCTTGATGTCGCCGTATGCATTGCCACCGGCTCGACTACCGGCATGTTGCGTCTCCCACGAACAGAGCAAGAGGCACTACTAAACAACACGGTAATGTAATGCAAAATAAATAAACATGCACTACTAAAAGAAATCCAAAGACAATCTACCTTGGCACGAAGGTGGTCACTGGAGCATCAACAAGTACATGTTCAAAAACCTAGGGCTTTGATACCAAAACTGTAACACCCCCTTACCCAAGCTTAGGTTCCCGAGTAAGGTGTGATTACCATATTTTTTTTTCTTTTAAATTTAATTTGCTTAAAATGTTTTTGGACATAACCACAATAAAATCAGAGAATTGCCTTTACTCTTTGAGACCGTTTCTCCAAACCATACTAAAATAGTATTACTTTAAAATAAAATAAAGTTTACACACCCACATCGTAAAGGAAAATGTAATATTTAAAAATACATACTATTATTGTCCAAAATATAACAAACTAAATGCGGAAGAACAATGCACTATATTGCGCCCTCCAGTCCGCACCCTATCAAGCCCTACTGTTCGGCTTTGGACTTACCTGTCACACATGACATACAACTGTGAGTGAAAAATACTCTGTAGGCAACCATATGTAAATGCAAATGTCATGTCATGAAGTGTATCACTATACATCTAAAATCATTATTTTTCCCTCTTTACTTTTCACCCGAAAAAGCCACTCACTTTCCGCATTTCGTGCACAAAACACAACACCTCTGTGGTATGCGGATGAACCACCATTCCGGACGACCCATCGCTATGTGTGGTCAGTGATTCATAGAGTGAGTAAAAACAGAGTTTGAACCATGCACCTCATCGTGCAACCAATTTTCGAAAACACAAACCCATGGGAAAAATCTTTCATTTCACATAAAACAATAAACCACCAAAATTGCTTTATGCATATGAATGCTCATGCCACAATGCACAAGTAAAACCAAGCAACACAGTAAAACACATAATTACCAACCGTCCTATTCCAACAGCCGTAGTTACTGAAATGCCCCTACTCTATCAACGACTGCAAGTCGCTCAACCATACTGATGTAATTACCGATATACCATTGGCCACGTCGGAAATTACCAAGATACCCCTCAAGTAGACGAAAAATTACCAAAATACTCCTCAATAGGCATATGGTTAATTACCATTCTACCCTTTGTAAAAAAACGGAGTTAATAAATTCCATCAACATACGCATTTACAACACAATTGTAAACACATATATAAATAAATACATATATGAAAATATACACACGTAAATACACATTCACATACGCATATCCATATATATAAACACATATATACACACCCATATATGTATACACATTTTATATATACATATATATGCACACAAATATAATTTACATATATACATAATCACATATACACATACACATAAATACATATATAAAATACGCATATATAAATATATACTCACATACACCTATATATGCACAAACATGTATATACACCATATATGTACATACGTATTTTATACACATATACATGCATACTAATACTATTTATACATACACATAATTATATATATATACATACCCCAATGTATAAAATACTCTCAAAATTTATATATATTAACTTAACACTCCATTTAATACGTAAAGTATTATTTTTATACATAACCCTCTACAAAATTCACTTAAGTATATTTAATAAATACGTACATAAAATATATGTATTTTGTAAAAATATAACTATATTTATAATTATACAAACACACGTATAATTAATTGTATTTGAGAAAATATATATATATATATATATATATATATATTAGTAATTGAAAAAATATATATATTAATAAACAAATAATAATTTAATTTATATATATATATATATATATATATATTAAAATAACTTGGAAATTTGAAAAGACCATAATACCCCTCCAATTCCAAATATTCTCAACTTTACCCCTATTATAAAAAATAACAAAAATACCCTCAATAATTTCAAAAATTACATTTATGTTCCTACATGTCAAATGACCAAAATGCCCTTGACCTTTTTATGAAATTCCATTTATGTCTTTTACATGTAAATGACAAAATTGCTCTCAAACATTTTTAAAAATCCGATTTAAGTCCTTTACATGCAAATTGACCTAAATACCCTCGAACTTTTTTGAAAATTCCAAAAATACCCTTTTTCAAGCAAAAAGCCCAAAATGCCCTCACTTGCAAAAATTTGCACATAACTTCCTACACATGGCCGGTTTCAATACATGCCCAAATTCAATCCATTTCACGTTAATTCCACTAATTAACAAAGGCTTATACACTAATCCACCATCAACTTCAATTAGTTATGCAATTAACCATTAAAATCCCACTTTAAATCACATTTCCATCAAACCCTAAATCCCATAATTTGGGGCTTCACCATATAGCATAATACACATGAAATTTAGCTTAATCTAGCATTAAATCATGGAATCTAAGCATGTATTCATCAAGCGCATAAATAAAACACATGAAATTTACAAGGAATTAAAAGCGAGGATAAGTTGCCTACCTTGAAGCCAAGCTAGCACACCTTTTATAAGCCTTGAAAACCTCCAAAATAAATGCCAAAAACTCCCCAACACAGCCGACCACTAACCCCACTTTCTCTCTTGAATTTTCTTTAAAGTTTGCAATTTTTTTCAAATTTCTCTCTCTAGAAATAACTCTCTCTCTCTAAAGGAAAATGACATATGTGAAAAGGTAAAAAGCCAAGAAGATGGTCGGCTACACTTGGTGAAAAGCAAGAAGGAAAGTCGGTCACACACACACACACACAAACCAATTGCAATTTGGCAATTTATTTTTTTTTTAATAAAATAAATACCATAAAGTAAAGATATTTATATATATATATATATATATATATATATTGTTTTAATAAATGAATTATAAAGCAAAGTGGAGTGTCGGTCAAGAAGCTTTAAATTCCAATTGCCAACTAATTTTATCAATTAAATAATTATAAAATTAAATTAAATTAAAGATATTATTAAATATATTAATATAATAATGAATAGTGAAAGTCAATCATGGTCAAACCCGGACCAAGGGCAAAACGGGTAGAAAAAGTTCCTCATTTCCTCACAGGGTAGTCTTGGTCCTCAGAAAATTCTTGGAGAACTCTGAAACTACTTGTTTCGATGAAAAAGGTAAAACCGCGATTTAATCGAAAACGCGTCCGGAAACCTACAGTTTTGAAAATAAATGAGGTTATTACACAGCGCTATAGAAGACTACCGTAAACCAATGTGTTTACTTTAGAGGTTTCGGGATGGAAATTTTGTTGCACTTCTACTACATGTAGGCGACATGTTTATCATTGGAAAGATCGCAGTGAAGATTAGTTAGGCTAGGAACCGCCTAAATCTATTGATATGAAAGACATGGACCAGCCCAACAAATTTTGGGAATGCAAATAGTTTGAGATGAAGAAGAAAATGTTGTGCTATCTCGAGAAGTATGTTTAAAGGATGATAAAGAAATTCAACATGAATAATGCCAAACCCAACATTCCTTTAGGAAATCACTTCACATTAAGTAATAATTTATGCCCTTCATCCAGGAAAGAGATGGGGGAGATGAAATATGTACCTTATTCTTCAACAATTGGGAGTCTAATGTATGCTATGTTATGCACTAGACTAAATATTGCTCATGCAATGGGAATAGTGAGCCGATTTATTTCTAATCCTTGAAAGAAACATTTGGAGGCAGTCAAGTAGATTCTCAAGTACCGAAAGGGTACATCGAAGACATGTCTGTGCTACAGGGGAGCTGATCCAGTCTTGGAAGGCTATACAAATTCAAATATGGCAGGAGACCTTGACGGAAGAAAGTTTATTTTGGATTTTATTTATACTTTTGCGAGCTGTATCATGGCAGTCATGATTGCAAAGGTGTGTTGCTTTATCTACAATGTAAGCGAGTACATTGCGATAGTAGAAGGAGCAAAAGAAATGTTATAGTTAAAGCGGCTTTTGAATATCTAGGCTTCAAGTAGAAAATGTACGAGGTACATTATGATAGCCAAAGTGCTGTAGACTTAAGCAAGAATTCAATGTTTGGACTAGTTTCAATCTTTACTACTTTATAATTTTACTGGATTACCCCACACTACCCACCAACCACCACCCTGTTTGGCTTAATTTAAAAGTGTGTTTTGCATTAACTGTAGTGTAAAAAGGTCAAATTTCCCACTTTCCTTGTCCTTGCCACTAAAAAGATATGTAAATCTTAAAAACTAAGTACATTGCCATATGATTGAACTTAACAATGTAAGACAATGTAACCTGTGGTGGAAGTGCTATCATCTCGATTTCCTACCCAATCAGCATCAGAGAAAGCATGCAAGGTTAAGGGCGATTGTCGGTGCAGGTGAAGACCAAACGAGGACGTACCGTTTAAGTAGCAAGGACTCGTTTAACAGCTACCTAATGAGAGTCCGTAGGTTGATGCATGAACCGGAATGTTTGTTAACATGAATACGACATCAAGTCTTGTGAGAGAAAGGTATTGTAAGCTTCCCACTACCTGGCAATGTTGCTTCGGTGAAGAGAGTGGCGAACCATCAGACAAGGTGAGAGAGGTTGATCTCCATCTGCCGTATGGACCACCCATTGGATAAGGCAAGGTGCAATATTACATGAACTATTGCTGGTTTCACAACAGGGCTGAAGGTGTCGAAGTAGTCGATACTGGGGGGTTGATGGAAGCCCTTGGCTACCAACCGGACCTTGTAACGATCCACGGAGCCATCTGGGTTGCGTTTGACATGAAAAACCCACTTACAGCTGACTACGTTATGCAAAGGATGAGAAGGAACCAACTCCCATGTAGCATTACGTAGTAAAGCATCATATTCAGCAGTCATAGCATGACGCCACTGAGTAGACTTTAGCACTTGAAAGGCTATTCTTGGCTCATCTGCATTGGCAAGAGATACATTAGAAGCAATAAAGTCTTTAAAAAGCTTAGGTCAAAACACATTGTTTAAGGCTCTTGTACGCATTGTATGCGTACATACAGAGGGTGTGATAAGACACACCAGAATCCATAAGCTTAGGGTGCTATGTGGTGGAGGTGAGGGTGGAGAGCCAACAATTGAGCCAGTGTGGTAAGCCTGTGGAGGTGGAGCCCGAAGGAAGGATTATTGCTGCTGAGGAGTGTACGTCCATTGTTGACGGAGAAGAGGGCAGAAGCGAGCGGAGTGGCCCTGAGTGAAACAAAGTTGATACCGACCCTTGTAGTTGCTCGATGGTTGGAAAGGACGTGGTGATGAGGTAGGGCCATGTAACAGTGATGATGGAGGTCAACGTTAAGAATCAGAACCAGGATGGCGGTGTTACGAAGGCTGCTGATTAGAACCCCGGAAAGGGTCTTTAGTTTTTGTGGTAGAATGAGCTGTGAGCGGAGAGTCATCAAGGGGGGCATCAAGTCGTTTCCTGTAGCGAGTATGTTCAATGAGTATTTCATAAATTTCCTTAAAAGAAATTAGAGTATCACGGGTATGAAACACGGCAGTAATGTTTTCATTCTCATTGGAAAGACCTTTGAGGATATAGAGGGTGAGTTCAGGCTCACTAACAGCATGGTTAAGAAGGGCAAGTTCATCTGTCAGCAGATTTGACGTCAGTCAAGTACTTAATCACGGAGCGAGAACCTTGACACCGGATAACTTTCTCAGGAAGAAGTAGCATGCGAGATCGAGATGGCTTGGCAAAGGTTAATGCTAGCTTCTGCCAAGCATCCTTAGATATCGTAACAGAGGAGACAAGCCAATGAATGTCTTTGGACAAGGAGGCAAGGAGTGCACTCAAGTAGAGAATTGATGAACCCGAATGAAAGTCCTGGTTTGGAGAGTTGGTGATATCTGGTAGCACGGATGGGGGACAAGGAGTGATGCTGTCGATAAAACCATAGAGGTCATAGCCGATAAGGAGGGTATCAAATTGTTTCTTCAAAGGGAAGTAGGTAGTATCAGTGAATTTGAGAGGTGCTTGGGTTGCCACATTTATGACAACCAAGGTGCAATTGGCAAAGGTAGGTTTAGTCCTAACAAGCAAGGGACTGGTAGCATAGGTGGAGGAAAGAGAAGGAGTTGAACCCATGGGGAAGAAGAGAGGGAGCAAAAAAAAATATTGAAAACTCGTGTGATCCTAAAATTTTTAGAAATTGTAATTTGAACCTAAAAGTTTATGAATTTGTAATTTTACCTCATATTTTATGGAGTTTTGACTTTAAACCCAATAGAGTCAAATCCACCATTTTTCAACCTTTCGGGGATGTAACAGTGAATTTCATTTGGCGAAGTTCAACTCCGATTATTTTATCAAGCCATTGTAAAGTAGAGACAGCAATGGAGGAGTCAACTTCGGGAGCTATGATCAAGCTTACTACTACCAACTATACACTATGGAAATCTCAGATGGAAGATCTTCTTAGTTCCAAAGATCTATTTGATCTCCTAGAGTTGAAAATGAAAAATCCTGACCCTACCAAAGAAGGAGAGTGGAAGAAAATGAAGAAGAAAATAATTGGTCAAATTCATCAATGGATCGATCATAGTGTCTTCCATTATGTTGTGCAAGAGACAAACGCATATGCCCTCTAGAAAAAGTTGGAGGATATGTACCAAAGGCCGCCAAACAAAGTCCTTTTGACGAGGCAATTGGTGAATTCAAAATTACAAAGTGGAACTTCAGCAGGCGAGCACACCAATGAGTTAACTTATAGTTATAGTTATCTTCTGTTGTACATTTGTTACTTATGCTTTATCTTTATTCCTTAGCTTTAGGTGGTAAATATGCTTGTGTATATCTTATAGTTTGTAATGTAGTCTGTATAAATTCCCTCACACAGTAATAAACGCAGAGGCCATTCTTTCAGATATTATATTTCTTTCATGGTATCAGAGCAGCGTTGCTACATTCAACACATATAATTCTATTTTTCTTCCCATCCTTCTTAAGTGATCTAATCTCATGGCTTCTAAACCTCAAAATCTTACTTGTCATTCAACCCGTACCACCATCTCCTTCTCTTCCTCTACCATCATAGCAATCAATGCCAATATGATGCCTTTCCGTCTTACAAAAGACAATTACGCAGCTTGGAGATCACAGTCCCAAAATCTGCTGTTTGGTTATGATTTAGTAGGCTTCCTCGACGGAACAAATCCATGTCCTTCACCAACCTTGACTGCACAGAACAACCACCTCTTCTTCACCAAACCCAAATTTTATAAACTCGGAAACGCCAAGATAGTTTCATTCTCGCATGGTATAGTTGGATCCATGTCTCCTCTCTCTTCATTGGTTACTGCAGCAACATCCTCTCGAGACGCTTGGAGTAAGCTTGAAAAACTTATGCTAACCGATCTCGCACACGCATGGGTTTCGAGATTCCTTGATCAAAATCAAGAAAGATTCCAAATCAGTTGATGAGTACATGCAAGCTATTAAGAAGATTTCAGATGATTTGGCTCTCATTGGTCACCCATTAAATGAAGATGAACTCATTATTCACATTCTCAATGGTCTGGGATCAGAATTCAAGGAATTGTGTGCTGCTATACGGGCTAGAGATGCCCCTATTACGTTTGAAGAACTCCATGATAAATTACTAGATCATGAGAGTTCAATGAAACGTGATGAGTTATCTTCACCTTCTCCCACCATCACTGCACAACTTAATCAACGATCATCTCATGCTCGTGGCCGCCAAGGTAATCAACAATACAAGAACCACCAATCGGGAAAAGGGCAGCAAAATAATCCTGGAAATAAGAGATTTCAAGGACAGCAGTCAAACTGGAACACTAGTTGAGAATTTCTTTGATAAAAAAATCAAAACAGTATACTCTGATGGTGGTGGTGAATTTCAAGGCCTTAGTACTTTCCTCTCTGACAATGGAATCCAACACCTAAAATCTCCTCCTTATACACCCCAACTAATTGGTACTGCTGAAAGAAAACACAGACATGTTGTAGAAACTAGCTTAGCTCTTCTTCATCAGGCATCTATGCCTCTTTCTTTCTGGTCTCTTGCATTCCACACAGCTACCTATCTCATCAACAGAATACCAACACCGGTCCTAGGTTTCCAATCACCTTTTGAAAAACTTTTTCACAAATCTCCTAACTATAACAAACTTAAGACATTTGGTCAGATTTCCTATCTCGGCCCATATTCAACATAAATTAGCCTCCCGTTCACACCCATGCACGTTTGTTGGTTACTCTCTAGAGCATAACTCATACAAATGCTTAGACCCCCACACCAAGAAGGTTCTTATATCTCGCCACGTCATCTTTCTAGAAAATGAATTTCCATATCACACCAAATATCCTACTTCCTTTAATTTCTCCAATGCATTCTCATTTTTTTAGGATCCACCATCTGCATCACAATCCTATCCCACATCTACCTCCTCATGGCCCACTTCCACTAACCCATGTTACCTAGTTCCTATTCTACCTCCTTCTCCGGATTCACAGCACCAACACCTATCCTCATCTTCAACACCTACTGATCAGATAGGTCTTGCCACACAAATAGATTCCCCACTGCATTCGGCTTCAATTGCCAATGATGCTTCCAGTGCTACGCCCTCACCACCAAATGCAATTGTTCCTATGGCCTCCTCACTTGATCCACAACCACCTTCTCCTCCACGTGGTCATCCCATGATAACAAGGTCTAAGAATAATATATTCAAACCCAAGAAACTTTATCTCACCCATGCATTCGATAGTATTGACCAGGTGGAGCCAAGAACGTACATGCAAGCTCAATACAGTCCTCATTGGCGCAAGGCCATGAGTGAGGAGCTTGATGCCCTTCTGTGCAACTCCACGTGGGACTTGGTTCCTCCTCAAGACTCACAGAATGTTGTTGGCTGCCGGTGGATTTTTAAGATAAAACGAAATCCTAATGGATCCATATCACGCTACAAAGCAAGGCTTGTGGCCAAAGGGTTTCATCAACGCCCAGGAGTGGATTTTACAGACACGTTCAGTCCCGTCGTCAAAACCACTACCATACGGGTTATTTTAACATTGGCTGTTCACCATAAGTGGTCTCTCAGACAACTTGACGTTAATAATGCATTTTTACAGGGCACCTTGACTGATGATGTCTTCATGGACCAACCTCCAGGCTTTGTTGACTCCCAGTATCCCTCATATGTGTGCAAATTACACAAGGCAATTTATGGCCTACGTCAAGCACCCAGGGCCTGGTACACCGAGCTTCGTAACTTTCTTCTTCATCAAGGATTCACAAACTCACTGTCAGACAACTCCTTATTCTTATATCGTCATGATAAGGTTGTTATCTACCTTCTTGTCTACGTAGATGATATCATCATCACTGGGAATTGTGACTCACAGGTTCAAACCTGCATCAACACACTAGCCTCTCGTTTTTCTCTCAAAGACTTGGGACACTTGAGTTATTTCCTAGGTGTTCATGCAACCACATCACCTGCTGGTCTTTTTCTATCTCAACATAAATATATCCAAGACTTATTGAGCGACGATATGCACAACTCCAAAATGGTATCCATCCATTCTCCAACAAAGTCACTTATGCTAAATGATGGTAGCCCACCAACCGATGCTACACAATATAGACAGTGCTTGGTTCGCTCCAAGATTTATCTTTCACTCGCCGCATATCCTTTGATGTTAATCGCTCTCTTAATATATGCACCATCAAGTACTCATTGGAATGCTATTAAAAGGATACTTCAATATCTCCGAGGGACTCCTCATCATGGGCTTCTCATTAGGAAACACCAAACTCTTTCATTCCATGCATTCACGACGATGGGGGAACAATGATGATAGAACATCTACATCAGCCTATGTTGTTTTCCTTGGTGCCACACCCATTACCGGTGCTCAAAAACAAAAATCTATTATGCGATCTTCCAAGCGAATATGAGCAATCGCAGCAACAACGGCCGAAATCAATTGGCTACAAAATCTTTTCAAAGAACTCAACTTGGTCTTCCCCACCAACAATCCATCGGATAATGTTGGGGCCACATATCTTCGCCAATCCTGTTCCATTCACGAATGAAGCATATATCCATCGATTTCCATTTTGTCCGAGACCAAGTAACACGTAACCAATCATGAGTCACCCATGTTCATACCTCTTGGCCGACTCTTTGACTAAACCATACCTCACGCATTCATTGCACATCGCTCCAAGATTGGAGTTCTTGATGGAAGCTCCATCTCATGGGCATAATAGATTATAGTTGTAACTTATAGTTATAGTTATCTTCTGTTGTACATTTGTTACTTAGGCTTTATCTTTATTCCTTAGCTTTAGGTGGTAAATATGCTTGTGTATATCTTATAGCTTGTAATGTAGTCTGTATAAATTCCCTCACACAGTAATAAACGCAGAGGCCATTCTTTCAGATATTATATTTCTTTCAAAAGCGACACCATTTTATGTCATCTTCTTCCTTCAGCCAGGTCCACTTGACTCGATTTCTAGGTGTAACCCGATTCCTGACCCAGTCTGAAAATCATTTTTCAGCCTCCGTCTTCAGCCAAACCAGTACCATATTCTTTGTCTTGATACAAGCAACAAGACCACCAATTCAAATTGTCCAAAACTAGTCCCAAAATTATGTCGAAGAATTTCCTAGTATTGGTCTTTAGTCTCAAAATAAAAATACCAGATTCAAAGTTTCAATTTTTAATAAAAATAAATATCCAAAATTTTCAAATACTGATAACCTGCATCAGAAAATTAGTGAACAACAAAAATATATATATATATATATATATATATATTTATAACCAATTTAACTAAAACAATTTTTTTTCCTTTAACAGTACTTGAAAAGGATTAAAATTTTCCCGAAATATTTTTCTATTTATCAACATAACACAATATGAAAAAAGTTATTAAACAGAGGAATATAAATGCTGCAACAGAAAGTTAGTTCAATAATATATATAATTTATATTAAACACCTGTTCATTGTCAGAATGGAAAACAGAGAGCAAATTGCTTTAAGATTGTTATGCATAGCATATCTAACTGAACAGGTATGTTAACAATTGAAATTCGCATGCAATATACATATGAAAATGAAACTTAATTTACAAGGAAGAAAATAAATACCAATGGAAGATCAAAGCAATTTTACCAAATTAATAAAAAATGGAAAGAAACCTGTTAAATCCAGGTTCTCCTATACTAACTGAATTTAATTCAATTTGAGGCATGTGTGCTACCACAGCTTCTTTAAGACAATTCCTCTCCCATAATACAATAAATTTCTAAGGATTTCCTAATAATGCACCTTCTGAAATTCCCACAACGAATTTGAATATAGCCTCTTTCTATCACCACTGAGCAACCAATACACACTGACTCTACTGTGCATTTTCCCGTGTACCAAAAACCCTGAGCTGTGTTACTCAATTGCAAAAATTAAAAACTGTGCTACTCAAAATGTAAAACAAAGACAATACAAATAAAAACCATTTTAATTTGTAAAGTTGTAACGTTTAAACATTTAAAACAAAACGTTTTACAATTTATTCACAATTATTATAAAAATGTTTTTTAAAATCCAACATCTTTAACTTCACCTAATTTACGAAGTCCAAAAATCAATGAGTTGCAAGTAAAAGTATCTGGATCGAAACCCTCCTGAAGCATTACATCCATGATCTCTAAAGCATGCTTAACATGCCCCGCCTTGCACAAACCATTAACCAAAGTGGTGTATCGAAACCAATCGGGACTAATCCCCTCAATTAGCCATTTCTTGTAAGAAACCCAACGCCTTCTCAATTCTATCACTTCTTTGCAAAATCCATTAATCAAAATATTAACTTCTTGCTCATCACTGGTACATTTGAAACTAATTATTCTACTTCATCCGCTCTTTAATTCTTAATGCATCATTCATATCCCTTCCTCAAGTTTTTTTTGAATAACCATAATCACTTGAAAATGTTCCTCGTTGATAAAGTTTTTTTTAAAACTAATTTCTGTTTTAATAATTATTCATTTTGCACTATTTTTTTGATGAATTACAAAAGTAACTAAATAATTTATCATCTTAAATAAAATTTTAATAAAGCAAATTTTAAATGCTTTTATGCATCAGTTCATCCGCCTAATGTCTTCATCATCGTCTTTTCGCTCTTTATCATTAGACATCTCTTTCAAACCATCTCTTTCTTTCAGTGTTGTAGCTTCCCCTGGTTTTTCCGACAAGGAATTCATTGCGTTAGGCTTTTCATTTTCTACTATCATTGCTTCATCTCCTCGCATTCTTTCATTTTAAGCTTTTGTATTATGCGTTGATTCAGCGTTCTTACATGTTGCTTTGATGGTGGCTGAGTGGAGGCTCATTTTTTTGCACCAAGAACCCATAATTTAATTTTTTACAAACTTCATCAAGAAGAAAATTGCATCTTGATAGTTGAACCAGAGAACTGTTGAATGACCTAAGTGAGACTTCATGGGGCACTAAGAGGATAGACAACACGTTTTAGCCACGTGTAAAATGAAAACTAAGTGTGATGTCAGAGTTTCAATACATTCCAAATAACAAAAATGTACATACCAAATAAGACAGCTGATGGACTCACAGTTAAAGTGTATGTGGTGCTTGGTGATACACATTGTTAGACTAATTCACTTTTAAATCTTTTGGGACGGTGGTAGTAATGATGCAAAGTTTAGCTGTCATTTCTTATAACGACGTGTCCCTAATTATATATCACAGGAGTGTCCATTTTTATCCTATTGCTGCAAAATCTGGTCCTGATCTGATTCCTTATATGGCTTATAGGTAAGTTAATCATTGTAATTTGCATTCACATTGTTTGCTCAACAAAAATCTTAAAAGAGTTGCACTTAAGCACAGTACAAAGGAAATTGATCAAATCTGCACATTTATTTTAAAATTTAAGTTCTGACAAGCAGTTTGTGTATCAGGTGTATTCAGCTAATATCAACAAATTTGAACTGTTACATTGTAACTGGATTCCCTTATAAATTATATACTTGAGCCATTACATTGCAACAAAACCCCAATTTGTCAATGTAAAGTCTAAACCTTAATAATGCTGAAACCCCTTACAACCAAAAATGTGAAAGAAAGTTACAATTTTCTACATTAAATCTAACATCCTAGTCAATATGTACCAATGTTCCAATCCATAATAAATGAAAATTAACAAACCAAACCCCAAATTGTCAATTCAAACCCTAACAAACCAAGACAAAGAAAAATAAAACTTCATATGAAAATCACATACCCAGAGGCAGCTCAGGAGAAGAGGAAGAAAGTGGCAGTGCTGGATTCACACGGGGAGGAGCTGGGTTTGGTCGGATCAGAGATGGGTATGTCAGGTCAATGCTTGGTTTGGACATGGCAGCGCTGGCACGGGTGGGAGAGTAGGTAAGCTTGGCATCACTGGTTCATTTGTAAAGAGAGGGAAGAAAAGGATAATATAAAACATATGCAATCATGTAAAAACCCTTCATTTTTCCTTTTTTTTGAATAATTTTAACATTGTCAACCTTGTAATCCTCCCTGTAGTTGTTATTCAACTAACAATTCCACTTCATTCATTCGTCATAATTCCACATTCCTGTATCAAAGAGTATAAAATGTATCGCCAACATAAAAACTAAATAAACAGCATGATCCGCAACACAAATAAAAGGTACAAATGGAAAGAGCGCTCAAAAGTTAGCTTTTCAAAGATCCTCTCCTTTCAGTGGTTAGCAGCCATGAGGATTGCTCAAACACCATAACTGATACATTCAGTACACAATGCATGGTCTGTCGCAAGCAATCATAACATCTGAACTTATTATTCTACATCCTTACACGAACATAGCAACTATGCATTATGATTGTTCATGCAAGAACCGAATAGATCTCAAAACTGTAAGAGAATAATAATCTTGAACCTAACAGATCACATAGCTAATTACATAATTTGAAACTTACATAACTGAGGTATCACAGTTGAAATTTGAGAAAATGAAAACTAACAGATGTGAGAATTCAGAGGGGAGGGATATTAAAGGTTTTGATAAGTACCAACTGTCGGTCTTGGTGTAGTTCTTATCTTCAAGATCTCAGGGCGCGGATTATATCACCTAAAACGACCAACCCATTACATTCAAGCACATTTCACCTCTAAAAATTAAAAAAAAGAGATAGAAAGTTTTATTATTCTCATTACATTATCTCCTCTAAGAACCTTCCAGTGTCTAATTAGGTACTCAGCAGCTTCCCAACCCATTTCCAAGGCAGAGGTACCTGCACATACATGTTAACTATCTTACAATTAACAAAACCCATTACTTACTGCACCCAAACCAAAAATTTTAAAGGAAATAAAGAATAAAAGTTTTACGAAACTTGGACAGTGAAGTACCTTATTACAAAAGAAAAATAAAATAAAATAAAAATCTATTCACTTAAGACTACTTAAGTCCAAACCAACAAGCAAAATACTAAACATATGGACACGGACGTCTGATGATGTTTTGCAAAATTTGCAACGTCCAAGCTTCGTGTGATGATCACTATCCTTCCACCCTTATTGTTATCAAGTAAAGCATGTTCTAATGCCACACTACTACCTACTTCTCTCTCACCATGAGAGCCCAGATGACCAATTGAGTTTCTAGACCAGTGTGGATTACCTTCCCCAGATCGTTTTTCTGGTGCGTTTCTTTTGGTTTTCGTTGGTTTCCTTTCCTAATGGAGGCCAGACTCTCAAAAGCTCTGGATTTACAAGAGACTCTTAGCTCTCTCACTCTTGAACCTCAAAATATAGATGCAGCGAGTTGGACGGAGAAAATTCTTGTGGGGAAACTTTTATCTGCCTGAAAATTTCGACAGTATACCTTTGTCGACATTATTAAGAATTCATGGCAGTTACAAGGAGGAGTTAAAGTAGAGAAGATTCAAGAGAATATTTTCAAGTTTTGTTTTTCAGCAAAGGAAGATAAGGATCGAGTCTTTTCAAGAAGACCATGGTCTATGGATGGTGCCCACCTTATTCTTAAGGAATGGTCATCAGAGGAAGCTATACAAGATATTGCTTTTAAAACTACCACCTTTCATTTACAGGTACACGGCTTACCCCTGAAATTACTTCACCCAGGGGTGGCTATGAAAATTGGAAACCAGATTGGAGGTTTACATGCCTCCTCTGTCAACAGCCGCTTGGTGGTGGGTTATCTGCGATTCCGTATTGACATCCAAGTGGATATTCCAATTCTAGCTGGTTTTTTCAAAACAAAGGGGTATGGGAATGAAGTTTGGATACAATTAAAATATGAGAGGCTACCGGACCTCTGCTTTCGCTGTGGGTTGATGGATCATGTGGCCGGAAAATGCAAATTTACGGAACCGGCAACGATTAAATCCAGAGCCATGCCTATTTGGTAAACGAGCCAGTGGAGCTTGAAAATATGGGAAAGCATAGTTTGCAGGGACAGGAAGGAGAAGATAGCTCAAATCAAGTCAGAAAATATTACTTTAAAAGTATTTGTGATGTGTGCCCAGAAATCGAAGCCTTACGTCTCACGGTTTCGAAAGCATTTAAGGGAGGAGACCTAGATTTTCAAAGCTTAGCGCTGACAAAAGCCAGAAAGAACCATCTGGAGTACTCCCAACGCCTTTGGGCCAGGCAGGGTATAGAGTTAATAGTAGCTGCAGCGATGAACAGGAGGAAAAGCATTAGTAACTTAAATCTTCATGGTTTTGAGGACGAAATAGCTGGCTGGCTACAACTTGGGTCGGGGAAGATTAACCCAGCAGGTGGGCTGGACAGGCCGAATCATGTTACGCTGAATAGGATAAAACGAAGGGCCTTTCTACATCTAGAAGGTTCTTACGGGGAAGGAGTTACGGGCCTCAAGGAGAAGGGCCCAGTTTGGGAAAGTAGGGACAATGACCCAAAATCTCCGAAAAGTAATGAACGAAATGAAACAGAACTGATTGAGGATGGTCTTATAATTGACCTCGCTGATTACAATCCTTTAGCAAAGGTGAAGAAAGCAGGCGCTCAGGGCGACAATACCAGTCCCAGACTTAAAGATGTGGCAATCCAACGTCAATCTACACATCGTTCATCATCCGGTTTTAATCCAGGAAGGGCAACACTGAGGTACTTCACGAGGTCTTCTAAAAGAAGACAAAGATGGAGGGCGTTGGAGGCAGAGTGAGAGAGTAACCCGGGACAGACACCATCTCTGGAGGCTTCTCGAGTAGAACAGAGCAGATACAAAAATGAAGCTTCCTGCTCAAAACCAATGGTTGAGAAGGATTTTTCAGAGGCTGAGTAGGTGGGCCTAAACAAGCCACCCCTCTTCTATGACCATCTTGGCTTGGAATTGTAGGGGCCTAGGGAGGAAAGAGACGATTAGTGCCTTACGGGGTTTAGTGAAGAAATGGAAGCCATCTTGTCTCTTTCTTGCCGAAACAAAGTGTAAGTCCTCAGGTTTACTTAAATTGTGTAAAATCTTGTGTTTTGATCATCTGGAAGTGGTAGAATCTATTGGCCGTTCTAGTAGCCTTGTTTTAATGTGGATTAAAGGGATAAATATTGAAATAGTCCTCCAAGATGCAAATGTTATTTCTTTCTCGGTCTCTGGTTCAAATGGGACGCCTTGTTGGAAGGGGTGGGTCTGCTATGGCCCTACCCAATATAAAGAAAAGAAGAAATTTTGGGAAAGGATGTAACATACTGTGAATGCGGATGGTATCCCTTGGCTACTGTTTAAGGACTTAAATGAAATTGTGGACAGCTCTAAAAAATGTGGAGGTAGGAGCATCTTTGGGAAGAGACTCTCTCTAAAGGATTTCCTTAATTGTGTCAGCGGAGTAGACCTAGGCTTCTTGGGCTGAAAGTTTATGTGGACAAATAAACAGGCAAATTTCATCAAGGAAAGATTGGATAGAGCTGTAGCGAACTTGGATTGGTTACGTCTCTTTCCTGAAGCCTCGATTCTGAATTTGGAGATAGCTGAATCTGAGCATGCTCCCATTCTGATTAGATTAGCTGGTAAGGAGAACCACCTCCTGAGGCCGTTCAGATTCATAGACGCCTGGACAATGGATGATGATAGTATTCGGGTGGTCAAGGAAGCGTGGGATACCACTTTGGCTAATAGAGCGGAGTATAGGAAGATACATGCGAAGCTCTATGGTACCTCGTAGGCTCTAAAAAAGTGGAATAAGGAACATTTTGGCCAGGTTAACACGTCAATTGTGGCCCTGGAGGGAGAGTTGGGTTGGCTCCAGTAGAAGGAAGACCAAATGGGGGAGGTGTTGACTTCCAGATAGTACAGAATCATTGAGGAATTGGATATCTTCAGGGTAAGACAAAAATCCATTTATAAACAGAAGTCGAGAGAGATGTGGCTACAAGGGGACAGAAATACAAAGTTCTTTCATACATCCATTATAATTAGGAGGACGAGGAACAGAATTGAAGGAATCAAGCTTGGCGACAGATGGCTTATAAATAGAAATGACATTGGAGATTACTTTATCCAAGAGTTTGAGAAGTTATATTCCTCAGATACTCCCCAGCTATCGAGAACTCTGCAGAATCTGATCCTCCCCTATATTTCTGATATGGACAATCAGGAGCTGATAGCCATTCCTACGGAAGAAGAGATTCGAAAAATAGTTTGGGATATACACCCTTTAAAGAGCTCAGGGCCGGATGGTTTTTCAAGAAGTTTTTATAGGAAGTTTTGGCATATTGTGGGGTTTCAAGTGACCAGATATGTTCAAGAATGTTTTTTGCGTGGAATCATGCCGGCTGTGATAAATAAGACTCAAGTTGTCGGTGCTTCAAATTTTAACCAGTTTAGGCCTATTAGTCTCTGTAATGTGTCTTATAAAGTTGTTTCTAAGATTCTAACCACCAAACATAGGAAGTATCTTGATGGTATGATTACTCCAAACCAAGTTGCTATTATTAAGGGATGTTGGATTGCTGAAAACTCCATCATGGCCCAAGAACTGGTACACACTCTCAAGAACAATAAAAGGAAAAAAGGCCTAATACTAGTGAAGATAGACCTCAAGAAAGCTTATGATCGGCTTAAGTGGAGTTTCCTTGACATGGTGTTAGGTGTGTGGGGGTTTTCAAACAAGCTAAGATAATTTATTTTTAGCTGTGTTAGTACAGTCAGCTATAGATTTTTGCTAAATGGCAGTATGTATGGTGAGTTCAAACCAACCCGACGACTGAGACAAGGGGACCCACTATCTCCATACCTTTTCATTATATGTGCGGATGTTTTGTCTCAGCTGCTCCACCATCACGAGAATATTGGCAAAGTCAATGGGATTAAAATTAGTAGAGAGGCTCCTCCTATTTCCCACTTGCTCTATGCAAATGATATTTTGCTTGCTTGTCGAGCAAATAAAGAGAATGCTGAAGCGTTAAGGAGTATTTTGAACACTTTCAATGGTTGGTCGGGATTACAAGCGAGTGTGGAAAAATCAAATATCTTTTTCTCTCCAGGCACTGATAGGCAAATGAGGAAAAGAGTCAAAGAAACCTTGGGTTTTAAGACTATGGGTCTGAGAATGGTGTACTTGGGGAACTCTCTTATTTTTAATCGGAAAAGGTCTCAAGAATTCAATAAAGTAAAGGAGAGAGTACAGCAGCGGTTAGAAGGGTGGCAAAGCTAGCTCCTTTCAAGAGCAGGGAAAACAACGCTTATCAGGTCAGTCGCTCAGGCTATACCTCTTTACTCTAAGTATACTTTCCTTTGGCTGCTAGCTTCCTGTTAGGATTTGGATTCCATAGTGCAAAAGTTCTAGTGGGGGGCTAAGAGAGGGAGCAGCAGGTTTTTAGCTTTAAAAGCTTGGACAAACCTATGCACGCCCAGAGAGGCAGGAGGTCTGGGGTTGAGAAGATTTCAAGATGCTAATAGGGCTATGTTAGCCAAACTTGGAAAGAATATGGCTCGGGGAAATGACTGTTTATGGGTTAGAGCTTTCCATGCTAAGTATTTGAGGAATAATTTTTTCTTTGAGGTTGAGGCTAAGAGAGGAGACTCAATGGTGTAGAAAGGTTTGCTTTTCACAAAACATATTATCCGAAAAAATTCTTGTTTTAAAGTTGGAGATGGCCTTAGCGTGAACCCTTGGAAGGATCCTTGGATTCCTTGGTTCCCAAATTGCATACCTACTGTTAAAGAAAATTTGGATGGAAACTTGTGGAAGACAGTAGCTGAACTTCGGTTGGAGAATGGTTTGGACTAGGATAGAAAGCTAATTCAGAATATTTGTGACCAAGCTTTGGCAGAAGCTATTCTTCGAATTGAGTGACCTTTACAGCCATGTAAGGATAGGCTTCTCTGGGTTGGGGACGAAGCTAGATCCTTTTCAGTAAAGAGCTGTTGTTTAGATTTAATAAAAAAACAGGGTTGGAAGTGAATTTCAACCTATTTGGAAACAATTATGGAAGTGTAAATTACATGAGCGGCTGAAATTTCACCTATGAAGAATGACTGCAAATGTTTTGCCCACAAGAGGCATTGTTGCTCAGAGAACAGGTGTTGGAGATGCCTTATGTAATTTGTGGAGCTGAGGTGGAATTCAGTTTCCACCTCTTTAAGGATTGCCACTTAGGAAGATTAATTGTTTTTGGGAGCAAATAGGGACTTCAGCTTGATCAATTAGAGTGTGAGAATATCCAGGAATTGGTGACAAGCTTTTTGGAGCCTACAAATGCTATACTTAGGATGGGAATGGACAAAGCTTGCTTGTTAATCCTTGGAGCCACCTTAATGTACACTATTTGGATAGCGAGATGTGAGTTCTTCTTTGGAGGAGGAGTTAACTTATATCAGTTGATTAGAAGGTTCAACGACTCAGTAAAAGAATTTTTTAAAGTTGGGGAAAAGAAGAGGCAACCTCATCCTCCTGATTTGGCTTCCGACTCTGTAATCTTGTGTCCCTTACAGCAAGGTTTTATCAAAGTTAATGTAGATGCTGCCTTTATAAATTAGAAAGCAGCTGCTGTGATGGTGGTTAGGGATGATCAAGGTATTGTTTTGTTTCTTGCTTCAAAACTTTTTTCGTGTAACTTTTCTTTTGACGCGGAGGTGGAGGCTCTTAGCTGGGCAGCTAAGCATGCAGGCGGATTTCTGTGGCTGGAGAAGAGTGGAATGGGAAACAGATGCAAAGGAGGTTGTAAGAGGAATCGCTTCTAAAGAAGATGCAGCTGGTTGGTTTTCCTATCACACTCTGTGTTCTATTCATAGGTTTTTTGATAAACATGGTGGAGGGCTGTTTGGAAAAGTAGACTTTGTAATTCCTTAGCTGATTTGGTAGCAAAAGTTTCCCTTTCTAGTCAATGTACTTTTAGTCTTGATGAGTTTTCTTTAAAGGAACTCCCTGGTTGTATTTTGGATCAGATTATGGCTGAGCAGACCTCTGCTGCTCTGTAATTCCATTTTCTCGGGGTCTTTTTTTGTGCTAATGCATTTCCTTTTCACCAAAAAACAAGCAAAATACTAAAAGCCGAATCCCCCTTGACAACCATAAAATATAAAAAATAAAATTACAATTTTATAGATCAAAGCTAACAACCCAGTCAATATATACCCAATCCACAACAACCCAACCAATAAAATGAAATTTAACAAAACCAAACCCCAAAATATCTAAACCCTAACAAACCAAGAGAAAGAAAAATGATATCACATACCCCGGTGGCAGCACAACGCCGGAGAAGAGGACGAATAAAAGCTCCAAGTTAGCTAATAACAGCTTCTCTTCTGAGAGATAGGGTTTTAGAGCTCTGTTGAAAGCCGGAGAAAGAGAAACCCATTGTCAAGCAGAGGGGCATCAACAAAACGATGTCGTATAGATAGGGATATATATATATATATATTAAAAAAACCGATAGCAATGGACACGTAATAAATTAAGGCGGTTAAATCAAGAAACTATTGGGCTTCGAACTAACACTGTAAGCTGCAAGAATCAGTTAAAGATTCTCTAACTACTAATCGTCGTAGCAGTGCCAGTACTATTGCTGACTACTATAAATACATAAACACTCTCTGCTCTTCTTTTTTACGTATTCTAATTTTTTATTTTATTTCCTTCTCTCTTAGTCCTCTCTGTTCTTCATTTTTGCGCACTAATCTAAATTTCGATTGTAGTTGTTTCCCTCTGTTCTTCATTTTTTCTATGTATAAATCCTTTTTGGTTTTTGGTAATTGCATCGAGACTCATGGCACGCCACAATAAAGCAGCCAAGTACAACTATGTGAATATGAAAGTACGTAAGAATCGTGGAAATGACAATGGTGGCGGTGGCGGTGGCGGCAGCCATCCTACCGGTAATGGAGGCAACAGTGGCTGTGATTCGTTTGTGAAGCTGATGATCTTCCTTCTCGCTGTGAGCCTTCTGATCAGATTCTTTGTTTACCTGGCCTATATGGCAGGTATGTTTAGAGCTTCTTGATTACTTTCATTCTTTTGATGATTTTTCGATCTGGGTTTGGGTTTTAGGAAGTGGATTCTTTGTTTACCTGGCCTGTATGGCAAGTATGTGTGGAGCTTAATTGATTACTTTCATTCTTTTCATAATTTTTTTATCTGGGTTTGGGTTTTAGGAAGTGGGTTTATAGCAGAGTTCCATGTAATTTGATACCAACACAAGTATCATAAACTGTATATATAGGTTTGTGATTACCATAAACATGGAACTCAAACCCCACTTAGTCGTATGTAGATACAAATATAATATCCGTACGTATAAGCAATTACGTATGTACATGTAATCGTATCAGATCGAAAAACTACTCCTGCTCTAGTATTTTCATCAATAATATAAAAGGGTTATGGAATCTTGATTTCTTGATTTTTCTTTTTCAACGCAATTTAGGTTCTTTTTCTTTTTCTACGTAATATATATATATATATATACACCCCCTACCCACATTGACGATTTAAATTTCATTAAATGTTGCAAAAATTAATTATGTCCGTAACAACTTAATAATGAGACTACTCTCGTGTGGCCGCCGCATGCATATGTTGTAATTTTATTTATTGCAAAAAATAAATAAATAAATAAATAAAATTCAATATATTGCTTCACCTTACTGATTGTATAGACCTTTACTAATATGGGCTCTCTAATTATGGATTGAAAATTTGGTGCAAACTCAATCTGGGATTCTAAAACAGCGGCAGAACAAATTAACAAATATATGAGAGGGTTTCTTTATATTTGAGCATAAGGTTTTATAACTAACACATGTTTTAACCATTATTATTCTTAGTTTGATTTCCCTGTATTATCTTGCTTTCCGACGTAAATTTCACAAAATGTTATATTACCCTTCAAACAGACTACCCAAGAGTTCAAAATTCCAGCAGAATTTTACAAATAATAAGTTCACTTTCAGGTTCTGTTTTATTTTGTTATTTAATTGATAAGAACACAATGAACTAAACAGGCTGTAAATCAGGGAAAAAAAAATGAACAGCTGAAAATTTTATTAAGATACAGGGAGTGAATGGAATGTATGTAAATGATTTACAGATCGAAATGCACTCGAACGGATCCGTTACATACAATCATAGCGTTACTGACTCTTTCCGAACTGCAATACAAAACATTGACTTGAGAAAATTTTAGCAAATTATGATTTATTGACAATACGTTAAGTACAATTAGGTTATAAGCAGTGATGACTCATGTGTATTCAAGGTGGACGTTTTGCGTTTTATTTGCTTTGTGATAAAGTTATAGCACCTACAATGAGCTGATCTTGTTTCCACTCCTATTGGGTCATAAGAGTAAATCAACCTCTGCAAATCTTATTTGTAGACATACTGATCATATAAAGTCCGCAACATATACTATTTAATAAATAAAAGGTACAAGAATGATGAATGACCATATTGTATGCGATGAGAAACTATCAATGCCTTTATTTATTTTTTTTTTCTTCAAGGTCATCTCTAGCATCTAAACTTCCTTGATATTATTGCCTACATTTGATGGTGTGTGGAATTGGACTAATGGTTGGATATGTCAGTGCAAATGGTCAACTTTATTCTAAACTATAACCAATCCTAACCGACATTGAAGCAAATAAGATGATCAACATACAATTACTTTTCCAGTATTTTTAAATAGACTCCAGCTCATGGTTGTTCACATATTCATTATTTACGTATGAAAATTGTAAAGACAGTTAGTTGTCTACTAAGAAAATTCGGTCTCCCGTCATCCTTCACTCTATTGGAATTTGCCCAAATGATAGAAACTTGAAGCTTAAGTTAACATAAACAACATAACTATTGGCCAAAAGTATTTGACATGAACTAAAGTAACATAACTTACCATATGTGGCCATGTGAAAATATTCTTACCCGTTATTATCTCCATGCTTGGCTCTTCAAATGCACATTGTCATGCCAATGGTAACATGGCTGACACTGGATTAATTACAAAAGATAAATCACAATGCTAGCATAACCAACAAATGGATGTAATTGACGAGAAAACGATTAGATAATAGCGACTAGAAAACAATCAACAATAAATTAGTCAGCAGTCTCTGGCAGTAATGACACTTCCCAGCATGCTCTACAATTAAAAGCACAGAGTTCCTTAATGCAGCGATCAAAATGGCGTGGATCTATTATGTAAGGGTTTCAAATAGACAAAGTTAATTAAGTAAGAGCATTCTCTGCTGAAATTCTTCTATATAAACTCATGCACCATAAAGTCACCATAACCACCTCATACAATAGCATGTAGCGGATCCACTCTGAAATTATAACATCAATCTCCTCATCAATTTCCACATCCTGCAGAAATCATAATCTTAGTGATAATTTTAAAAAGCTAGCCCATGCAGTTATAAAGCTGATGCACGGAAAGGAATTTTTTTCAGTTGCAATACTACAATGTGCCGAATGTATCATCAGACCACTATAAATCTCAGAATGGTGTCAATAATGGCAAAATGCAGAAAAAGGCTCCTACGCACTCACAAGCACATTTAATGCCACGTAAACATTCAGTAGAGCTTATTGTTTTCTTCTTTTGTGATAAGAAAACCTCATGGATGCCTATTATATCTAATCATATAAATGTATATTTCAGAAAATCATGATGCCTATTATATCTAATCATATAAATGTATATTTCAGAAAATCTTTAAAAATAAAACTAAAGCAAAAAGACATCAGAGTAGCGTTCATTAAAGAAGCCTACCTCAACTTGCCCATGCAGTACAATGACTGTATCAGACAAGTTTTTTGCTTTAACAACTTCATTTTCCTGTGCACAAAAGAAAATATCAACCAATGCAAAATCCTCAAGCCCCATTATAACGGTTTATTGTTTCAGGTGAAATATGACTATGGTCTATAATCTAAATTAGAAAGAAATCTCACATACTAGCATCTCCTAAAAGACTCCACAGTTGGTCAACGTCACAAACATTTATGTTAAAGAGACTTTATGTGTTAATTATTGGAGAGATGAGCTTGATCAAGTGGTAGTTCTCATTGGGAAATTGGAATATCTCTTCTTTAGGGAATACAAATGAACACAGGATCATGTGAGAGGCGCTGAACCTTTTTGCGAGCTCAGAGTTAAAACTTGGAGGGAAGGGAACTGTTTAATGCCAAGGAATTTATCTAAGAAGGCACGATCCATGTTGCATAATTCTGTTCAACATGGGATTTGATTGAAGCTTTTTCACAGAAAGAACTTTGTGAAACTAAACTTCTTCCTAGAGTGTCATTTTAGATCAGATGGCTCCTTTCTAGAGATTTTAGCAGCAGGTTATCTAATTAGGAACGGTTTTTATGTCTTGAAAGCATTATATGTGTACATATGCATGTGAATGATTCAGTAGCTTGAGAATTCTATTGATTTTAAAACTTATATTCAGAATTTCATGCGCTTTACTGCCATAATTTGTGATATATTGGCATCTTGGAATGGTTAAATGGAAAAGGCTCACACAAATCATTGATGTGGGGAAATTTGCCGATTCCAAGAACAATAGATATAGAAAGGTCATAAAAATTCATAATTCTTGTTTTCATTAAAATAATAAATAAGTTACAGATATTAAAAAGCTGGATTTTAGTCTACCTAAATTTGCATCAACTGCATACGCCTGGTAAGTGGTAAGAAAGCACCATTCATAAAGAATGTTAAATGCCCAAATAACTGCTCTTATTTAACGAAGCTAGCAAACTTTAAATTCACAAAAATTATGAGCGTGTGTACAAGGAACCTAAATTCTACATCAAATACCAATTGTGAATCCCAACCATAAACTGTGGTTAATCCATAATTTGTGAAGATGATTTCCCACCTTGGTTACGAGTTAATATAATCATCAAAAGAAAATGCACCAAGATATTTCTGCATCAGAAGGATCCTTACATCAAACTATAGTAATTGTTCAAAATTTTGACATCATGAATAACATAGGACTACATTCAACGGAAAAGGAAAACATTTTTTCTGACAAAAAAATTTCCCAATGTCAGATACATATTTCGTGCAACCCAACACATAAAAATGGCATGTACAATTCAAAGACAGATTATTAATTTACCCATTCAGCACCAGCCTGAGAACAAAATATAGAAAGAATTCCAGTGCCACATCCAACATCCACTATCCACTACAACCTGCAAGCATTTTCACATTAAAGAAGAAATGAGAAAGTTAACCACAAAAAGCAACGTTTTTAAAATGTTAACAAATTCTTCAGAAGGTTATGATGTGCCACTGCAGTATCTTAGATATATAGGCATACAGGAAAGATAGAAAGAATATAGATATACTGTGAATTTGTGATTAAAAGGAGAACTTGGGAAAATTTACTATAGCGAGCCATCATAGTCTAAATATAAATAGAACATAACTTTACAAATAAGATTAAAACTATACTACTTTGCCTGCTATGAAACTCTGGTGCTGCATGATCTCTTTCTTATAAGTTGCAGTCCGTACACGATCCTGTATAACCAGAGTTTACCAAGTGTCAATAATTTAGGATGGGAATCAAAATAAGTCATAGGATGCACCACCAATAATGCAGGTAATTTTTTTTTTCCCTTCAAGAAAACATTCTCAAATAAAACAAAGTGTTAATGTCCAATAAAAACAAATAGTACAGCTAGAAAATTCTATCACAGTAGCAATGCAACAAAAATCATAGCTAATTGAGGGACACATGGCTCAGGTTGATATACACTAGATTTTAACAACTAAAGCAAAGTACCCGTTGTTTTGTTTAGAAACTAGACCAAAGCAAAGTTAGGGTAACAAAGAAGGCAAAAGACCAATAATTTTTCTAATTCGCCAACGACACATTAGAACGAAAGGCAAATTGGAAACAATAAAACACAATCAATACCAACAAAACCCATGACACAGAGCTTAGTTCCTTTGCCAATCAGCAACGGATACACTAAGAATTACCAAAAATTTCATTAAATATACAAATGTATATGGTGTCGACAATCGAGTGCCAAAATATAGCAAAAGAGTCCATTTTTGAAAAAATGCAGTAGAAGGAAAACAAAAGCCAAGAATAGCAAGAGAAGGACAAAAACCTTGATCATCTCTTCATGGATACTGACGTGAGCGTAGGAGTGGAAATAGGCCATGTCGAAGTCCGTACAAGGCGGCCTCTGCGGCTGCTGTTCCTGTTGCTTGTGCTCAGAAACCCTAAGCCCAGCACCACCGCCATGGCCGTCTCAAAAGTCACGTGACCTGGAACCAGCACGACTTGTTCTGCGGACTCGCTCCCTCTGACTCATTACGAGTCGCCTGTGTTGATGATTGTGTTGGTAGCCGTTACTGCGAGCACGACTCGAGGACATTCCACTTGCTCCCGTGTACTTCTCTAAACTCAGTAACAGACGCCCATTGGTTCTGAGACCTTAAACGAACCGTTTTGCGTATAATATGGCTAAATTCCAAAATTGTCCCTGTATTTTGACTTTTTTCATAATTACCACCCTATTTCTGAAATTACATTACAGCCCCTCAAGTCTCATTTTTGTTTCATTTTCAAAAACATAATTTGTAGTGTTTTCGTTATTTAAAAAAAAGAGTTTTTTGTGGCAATACCCCAACAATTCTCAATTTAATTAGTAATATATATTATCCACTAAATTTTAATTTTGACGTAATAAGCCCCTGAATTTTAATTTTATTATAGATTTCATCCTTATCATTATTTCTATTAAATTTCAGCCATTATTTTTGATATTCTGTTTGGGTGAAGGTCAAATTGGGATATTGAAAAAATCATTATCTTCTTCCTCTTCTAATACAGTAACCAGAAAAAAATTTTGGATTCTTGCTTGAAAGAATAACAAGGAATGCTATATAAGATGTCGATAGGCAAAAAAATTGGTAAGTAATAGGTTTTAGGTTCCATTAAAATTTGGGTTTGTTTGTTTCATTAATTTTGAATAGCTAGAGACCAATTAAGATAATACATAGGATGTAGGGTGTGTGAATAAAAAATCACACGTTAAATGGTTTAATTATTTGTAATTAATTATAAGGATATAGTTAATTATGAATAATGGACATATTAAAAAATTCTCAAAGGTTACCAAATAAACCAAGACGATCCTAATCCTTAGTCTTTAAGCCTATAAATACAATGTTCGACGGAGGTTTGCATATGTTTTCATCTCATTCACATTCTATATTATCTCTAATGAACTAGACTGATTTAAGCGTCGGAAGGTCTTTAGGCTGGCAGAGTCCCGTTACTCTAAGGCCGCTGATGTTCTTTTTCTTTCTTACAGGTTAATTGGTGAAACCCGGGTACGAATTTCTACCGTTCAAATTTTTAAATAAACAGTTTGGGGCTAGAAAGAGGGCAATTAATTAGTGTTTTGCATTGAAGCTAGATTGAGGCCTACCAGCAAAATTCATCTAAAATTCGTTACTCATCTCAACATGTAAAGCAAAAGCAGATTGCGGCTTTTAAAAAGCCAGTCATCTTCTCAAATTCTAACTGATGATCTCTACAAATCAGGCCGCCCATCTTCCCAAATTCGCCCATTATGCTCTACTGCAAATTAGGCCACACAGCTGGTACCAATCAAATTGGGGGGTTCCGATCTACAAAATATAAGTGCTCTCCTGTTGAAAATCTGCATGAAAACATATCCACATTTCAAGTTTCTTCCTGTTGTCGCCATGTCACGCCGTCTTTTTCCCGAAGAATTAAGCTTCAAGATTAGTCTTTTCAGATAGCCCATGAAATTCTGAATCTAACCGTACCTCACTTGCAAAAAATGAAAGTCGAAGTCATTAGAAATCGTTGCTTGAAGTTGTCATTGTGGCATCGTCTGGTTTTTGATTTTTTGCATGTCCAACCGGCATACCATTTTTCGAGAAGAAAAAAAAAAAAGTCTCACATGTAAGGTAGCTGGCAGACAAATAAAAAAAAAAAAAACCTCAAATATGGGGCCCAAGAAAAAAGAAGGAAAAAGGTCTTCATTATAATAACATGGGGCCCATGAAATACATATAATGAATTTGAAGTTGATTTTAGCATTAAGTCAACAAAAACAAAGCAAGAAAAAAAGGGTTTTTTGATGTCATACCACTTGTGAGAGCCATTTGAATTGTTTTGACCAGTTTTCTATATAAGTATTATTTTGGCCATGGTTTGATAAAAAATCAAATATACCCTTATATATTTGTAGGTTTTTTCACGGTCTTCTTCATCGTATTCGTCATCGTCTTCTCTATCTTCTTCTTCTTCATCTCCGTCTTCTCCTTTTCTTTTGCAACTTCTTTTAATTCTTCTCCTTCGTTGTAATCTTCTCCTATAACATCTCTTTTTCTGCAATATTTTTTTCTTTAAAATAATTTTTTGGGGGTGTTTTTCTCTTGGGTTTTTCTTGCCATGTTCTTCATCTTTTCATTTTTTTTCACATCTATATATTTAATTTGTGATGAATTAATTTATTAGTAACAAATCCTAACAAAACTTTAATGGATATATAAGTCATAAAAAAAATTTATTAAAAAAAATATATTTGTCAAACTGACAAACTATGAAAGAATGGGTTAAAAAAATAATTTATCGTTTAAGAGTATTATTGTAATTTTAAGATAAAAATAATTATTCGGAAGAAAATGGGCTAAAAAAAATTCAAATAGTATTAGGCCTGAACATTAAGTCAAAAAACCTCAAAAAAAAAAAATCTAACATAGGGCCCATGGGGAAAAATAAATTTGAAAGAAATTGGTTTTAGACAAAGTGGATGCCATGTACAAAATAAAGAAAAAAGAAGGAAACTTGGGAGCTGGAGTGAGAAGGAACAATATTACAACTGTTTCCCTTATTCTTTATTTTTTCAATTTACTATTATTTACTTAATCAGCTGCAGTTGTATGTATTGGAGGAAAATATTTGAAATTATACAACGATGCAAATTATACCCACACAGTCATTGTGGAAGATTTTTGCAGAATTTCTTCACATTCAACTAAATTATTTTTATAGAGTTTTTATATGGATATTTCTATTTATTTCTCATATTTCTGCAAGTTGGATTTCACCAATGGACGCATTGAAGTTGTCAAGCCTTTGTCTTTAAATGGAAGTATTTCATATTATTTTTGCAATCGGATTTTCCCTAAATCTGGACGCATATATATCATCTGCTTTTATATTTTCTATCAGATCACAACATATATTATCTGTTTTTGAATTTTCTACTGTATCATAGAATATTATCTGCTTTTAGATTTTCTACCGGATCATAGTACATATTATCTACTTTTGAATTTATCATATTATCTACTTTTGTATTTTCTATCGGTTCATAGCATATATTATCTGCTTTTGGATTTTCTACCAGATCTCAATGCTTAAACCCTATAAGCAGCTGGAATAAAATATCTACAAATCATGCAATGAGTGCCCATATTATTATTGTGAAGGATTGAATAACCACAAGAAAATTATGGATGAGAGTTGGTACTGACCCAGATAATTTGATTTGGTCATAATTGAGATATGTACGACTGTACAAATATCAAATATTTCGGACAACCGTTGGAACTATCTGATCATGCATAACGGATGATTTCTTAATGGAAAGAGTAGTCCGAGTTATGCAACCGATAAACTCTCCTCGGTATAGCTTTTTTGGCTCTTTGGGGGCATTTTCCCAATTCGAAGTTCGATTTGGAAGGCTTACCAACATACGTGGCTAGTTGAAGTAGAGCGGACTACATAAACAAATTGATTACTTCAAATTCAAGTCATTAGCATATGATTTGTACAAATTGTTTGTACAACTCGGATACAATAATCACAAAGGACATTTGCTTAGTTTTAAAATGGAAGTCATTATTCGCTTTAGAAACTAGGGGGCTAACTGTATGGACAAAAATACACCTTAGATGGTATTTAATTATTTATAATCAATTATAAGAATATAGTTAATTATGAATAATGGACATATTAAGAAATTCTCAAGGGTTACCAAATAAACCAAGAAGGTCAGAGTTTCCTAAACCTCAGTCTCTAAGCCCAATAAATACAATGCCCGACGGAGATACGGATATATTTTCATCTTATTCACAGTCTATATTATCTTTAATGGATTAAAATGACTTGGGTGTCGGAGGGTCTTTAGGCCAGCGAAGTCCCGCTAGTTTAAGGCCACTGATGTTTTTTTTTTTTTTCTTACAAGCTAATCGGTGAAACTTGAGGTACCAATTTTGACCGTGTAAATTTTTACATAAACATAGGGTTTAATGTTTTATTGTTATGGTAGATGGAGTTTTGTGATTTGACGGGTTTTAGTAAATGATTGAATGAGATTGAAAATTTTGGTACATAAGTGTTGGTTTTTTTTAATGAATAAAAAAGGTCTCATTGTAGTAATTATTAGCTCGGGAATTGTCAAATTGAGCCCTCTTCACTTGACATAGTAAGATTGAATACACCTGAGGTACAAAATAGTTATTTTGTCTTGATAGCGTTATGTGTACACATGTATGCATGTGAATGGTTCAATAACTTCAAAAGTCTTATGATTTTAAAATTTATATTCAAAATTTTACTGCCATAATCTGTAATCTACTTTACTATCTATCTTTGTATATCTATCTTATAGAATTTTGTCCATCTATGATCTTTTGTATCTCTTTACTATATATAAATGTAGGAAGTTTGTACTCAGATACACATTGAAATTAATATTCTCTTGAGTTTTCTTCACTTTGTCGTATTTATTTAAGTATGAATAGCATAGCAATTGGATGTTGAAGTACAGCTATAGCCACATCATAGGTCTTTACAAATTTTGTCAGTAGCCACCTTCCCTAGCCCTAATAATAGTAATTTCTCATGGCATACTTAGTGATTTTCATTGCTGATTAGTTTTGAACTTATGATCTTTACGGTTATATTGAGAGCATCTTCAATAGAATATATTATAATGGCTTATCATTTTTAAATTTTAGAATTAAAATTATTCTCCAATACAATGTTTAATTGTCAATGTAAAAACTTAGCATATTGCTCCAATAAGACATGTTAAAATTATAACAATGCAAAAATAATTATATACTCTTACTTTAAGGAGTGGGCCCATTCCACTTTGTATTGATTTTTTAAATTACAATGTCATTTCTTATGCCAAATTTGATATAAAAATATATATATATATATATATATATATATATTTATATATTTGCATTAAGATAACATTACTACTGGGGTATAAAAAAATGGGTACTAATGCTAAAATTTAGCATTGCCACCAACTTTTGACATTCTATTAAAGATGCTTTGAACTATTATTTATCCACCCCTAACAATCAAAGAAAACACAACTAATAGCATCTCCAATGGCTCTGTCTTTTGTTAGAAAAATTATGTCGCATCATATGAATAGATAGAAAAAAGCTCTCCAATGGTTATGTGCAAGGGGTCTATTACGCTTCTGTGCAAGGGATCTGTTAAGCTAATGTGATAACAAAAAAATAGAGACTGTGAAGGAGTCTATTAACTTTTGAAAGCTTTATTGGATAGTTTGACTTGACATTTTGATTATTTTTATCAATTTTTGTTAAAAGAAAAATAACTAAATTTAATTTTAATTAGATATAATTTGAAAAATCAAATTACACATCATCAATTAAAACCATAAATTAAATTACACAACATTAATTAATACCATTCTAATTAGAACTATTGAAAAGTTATTATTTAAATAGACATTACCACATAAGTAGTAAGGGCTTCCAAATTTTATGACACAGATCAAAACCATTAAAGATACTTTAAGAAACCCAATCCTGGTCACACCCTCTGGACATATCAGTCATTCTATTATATATATATGTATTGTTGGAATTTGTACCTGGTGTGAGGTGTGAATGAATTGTGATTTTAATTTTTATAGTTTTATTTTTTAAATGCATTTTCAATTTTATATTTTTAAATGTATATGTTACATAGTTGCAAAATTAAAAGCATATTTTAAATGTCTTATCTTGTAACCTCTGTTTACTAAGCCTATATATAGACCTTAAACTTTCAGTTGGGATTATGAAAAACGGAAAAATAGAAAAAGAATAGGAAGCAAATACAGTTGAGTCAGTGTGCTCTCACTAGTCAATGTGATAGAGTAAAGGCATTGTTCAAGTTTGTTGCAAGGAGTTTTGAAAGGTGTTCAAATTTAAAATTCTAGTAGATTTGTTGTATCCTAAAAGATAATTGCTGTAAGATCACTAGCACCATGTGAGGCGAATTTGTCTTAAGGAAACTATGAAAGACAGACTTCGAATCAAACTCGGTGAAGTAATAATTCTATATCAATATGTTTTTTAACATTTTTTTATGTAATTTTTGTTAAAAATCTTATCATAAAGTTTTCTTTTCATTTTTAGTGTTATTATAATTTTTTTCTATTTGACTATTGAAGTATACATTTTTTTGATAACAATCTCAAGACAAATTTATTCCCACTAACATTGAATAGGTAAATAAATAATATATATATATATATATATTTCTCTCTTTTCTTCATCCTTGCTTTTAATTAGGGATGGAGTTCAAATCTGACAAAGCTGTATTGTCTTAATCGAGGATGTTTGTGGGAAATGAATATGTATTAAATGGACTTTTTAAGTTAAATGTTATAATTGTAAAGCCAAAAACTATGAATAAACAAATTCTTCTCTTGCTTATTTGTTTGAGTATTCCGATTTATGGTATGGTAGATTAGGACATGTTAATTATGGTTCTCTAAAAAAATTAATTAACTAAAATTAATATTCCTAAATTCTAGATTAATTCAAAACATAAGTGTGAGACTTGTATTGAAGCGAAAATAACAAGGTTATCTTTTCAAACGATTGAAAGAAATACTGAACCTTAAGATATGATCCATATTGATATATGTGATTTAAAGTTTGCACTAACAAGGGGTGACAATAAGTATTTTATTACTTTTGTCGACGATAGTATGAAATTTTGCTATGTGTATTTGCTTAAAAGCAAGGATGAAACTTTAGAAAAATTTATTCTCTATAAAATTGAAGTTGAAAAACAGCTTAATAAGATAGTTAAGTTGATAAGGAGTTATCGAGGTGGTGAGTCTGTAACACCAATAGGTGATTATTGTGCACAACATGGAATTAGACATGAGGTCACTCCACCATATTCCCCTCAGTCAAATGGTGTGGCTGAACGTAAAAATCGTATTTTGAAAGAAATGATGAATGCAATATTAATAGTTATGGGTTACCTTAAAACATGTGGGGGGGAAGCTAATTTATCGACAAATTACATTTTAAATAAGATACTCCATAAGAGTGAACAAAAGACACCTCATGAGCTATGGAAAGGAAAACGATATTCTTATAAATACCTGCAAATGTGGGGTGTCTTCCCAAAGTGGTCGTACCAACATCGAAGAAGGTAAAAATAAGTCCGAAAACTATGGATTGCATTTTCATAGAGTATACACAAAATAATAGTGCTTATCAATTTCTAGGGTATAAGTCTAAAATCCTTGATATATAAAAAAGTACCATTATGGAATCAAGGAATGTGTCGTTCTTTGAACATGTTTTTCCATGTAAGTCCAAAGAGGGACCAAGTTCGTCTAAGCGAACGTATAAGACTATGAATGAAAATAATCAGGACCAAGAATAAGAACAAGAGGTTGAAGATGAACCAAAACACAGTAAGAGAATAAGGACAGAAAAATATTTTGGTCCAGATTTTCTGACTTATTTGCTAAAAAGTGAACCTCAAATCTACAAAAAAACTATGAACTCTCCAGAAGGCCCTTTATGGAAAGATGCTATTAAGGATGAAATTGATTCTATTTTGTAGAATCATACCTAGGAACTAGTGGAACTTCCTCCAAGTAGTAAACCACTAGGATATAAATGAATTTTCAAAAGGAAACTGAAAACAGATGGATCAATTGATAAATACAAGACTAGACTTCTAATTGAAGGTTACAAACAAAAAGAAGGTCTTGATTATTTTGGTACATATTCTCCTGTAATGAAAATAAATTTCATTAGAATGGTACTTGCTATTACTTCGTTATGGAATCTTGAAGTTCATCAAATCGATGTAAAAACTGCATTTCTTAATAGAGATCTGGATAAAGAGATCTACATAGAGCAACCTAAGAGTTTTACTGCTCTAGGATAAGAAAAAAAAGTTTACAGATTAGTAAAATCCCTATATGGACTAAAACAATATCAAAATAATGGCATCAAAATTTTGATAGTGCTATGTTAGCCAATGGATTTAAAATCAATGAGTGTGACAAATGTGTATATGTCAAAGATACAGAAAATGATTATGTCATATTGTAATGACATGCTCATTATCGATAGTGATGACAAAATGATCAGATTTACTAAAGCTATATTGAGCTCAAGATTTGATATGAAAGATATAGGACTCACTAATATGATTTTAGGGGTAAAAATCTTAAAAACCCTTGATGGACTAGTTTTTAGTCAATCACATTATGTGGATAAAATACTAGATAAATTTGGTAAAAATGATTCTGGTGTGCCTAGGACACCCTTAGATGCAAATCTTCATATGTCTAATGATGAACACTCAAAAGTGTATATTTATTGAAGTTTAAATCATCATTGTACACTTAAAAGTATCATTAATTCCTCTTGTTTAAGCAATTTCTTTAAGTTTAAGTTTAAAACTAAAAATAAATTGAAATGTGTATTTTTTATGCAAGTTTAATAAAATGGGTGTATTCTCTCAGTCTAGAAGGCCAATTAAGGTGATTCTTAATACAATGGAAAGAGGACTTAATGCATCACAATATTGTAGTTATTAACAAAGTCCAGTTCAGAAGTTTAGTAGGTCATATTTGAGCCACAATACAACTGTTCAGCACTCAAACACCAGCCCAATGTGTTTCTGTATTTGGGCCGTATCTCACTCAATACTAACCCAAATATAGTATTTCTTAATATTCTGGAAAGCTAAGGGTTGTACCTACAATATTGGTTTTTTGAGAAAATTCTAAATCCACCAAATTCAAAGTGATATGGCCGGTAAAAGTGGGAAGATAAGTGTGATATGAATTTTCACCTCAACCTAACTTAATCTCCATCTTCATACAAGTCCTTTGGCATTTATCATCCTTAATGTTCTATAAATACCTGCATTGGCTACTCATTTGAGGCATCTTAGTGTAGAGATCAAGACCATACTCTTGTATCTTTTGTTTCTCTCTTGTTGTAATTCTATTTTGTTCTAAATGAAAGTTATGTTCATCTCCTTTCTCTTTCTTTGTTCTTTCTTTAGTATGAGTAACTAAACTTTGTTTTGTTGGGGTAAAAAGGTGAAACTCTTGGTAATGAAATAAGATTAGAGTAATCTACTTCTTGAGCTTTAATATTTATGCTATAAAATTGTTATTATATGTTTTGTATTTGTTTTCAATTAATTTAGAAAACCTCCTTGTAAAGTGGGGATCTTGATTCATTGTTGACATAATGAATGCTTGAACCCATTTACATGTGTTGATGTTATTTGATAATTAAAAGTAAATATAATACAAAACATATATAATTATAAATGAACTTTAAATGTTATATTTTTCGATTGGAATTTATATTATATATGCATTTCAATTGAGTTATAAAAAGAATTAATCTTGTACTCAATTTATATGCCAAGAGTGGATCCCCTAACCCTAACAAATCCTTTTATCATCTTAATTTATGTAACAATACATTCTTCATCAATTCCTTGTGGATCAACCTTGGACTCCTGAGAAATTATTACTTGAGACAACCTACACTTGGGATTGCAATCTTTTAGTTGTAGCATCTAAGAATAAAAATGAGACTGTATCTTAATTGGAGTATTCTAGGGTAACTGGAAGTCTGATTTACTTAATAAGTTGTAAAAGACCACATATAGCCTATACAGTTAGTAGACTAAGTAGAGACATGAGTAATCTCAATGATGATCGTTAAAAAGGAATTATAAGAGTATTAAGATACTTGCGGTATACTTATAATTATTGACAATATTATACTAGATATTCAGCTGTACTATAAGGATAAAGTGATGCAAACTAGATATTTGATGTTAAAAACTCAAAATCAACTAGAGGATATGTGTTCACACTAGCAGGTACATCAGTATCATGAAAATTCTCAAAATAAACAGTTATAGCCCGATCTACAATGGAATCTGAGTTTATTACTTTAGATAATGGTGGTGAAGAGGATGAGTGGCTATGCCATTTTTATAGAGGACATTTCAAGGCGGCCAAAGCCTGTGCCAACTATAAGCATTCATTATGATAGTCAATCTGCAATAGGCAAGACACAGAGCAAAATGTATAATGGTAAGTCTAGACATATACTTTGATAGCACAATACCGTTAGATAATTAATCTCAACTTGAGTTATCTCTGTTAACTATGTAAAGTCGAAGGATAATATTGTAGATATGCTAACCAAGGGGTTAAATAGAGAATTAGTTAAGAAGTCATCTAGAGGAATGAGACTAATGCCCATAAAATAGAAAGTTAATATAATGGAAACCCAACCTAGTTGATTGAAGATCTCAAGATCTAGGTTCAAAGGAACAACCTAATTGTAGAAACTGATTTGGATCAATGTGAGGGTTTAACCTCTTGTCCATTCCTATGATGAGATAGTGACATCCGTTGGAGGTAAGGTTAAATTATGCTTTTAATGATTCTTATGTATTGGGAAATCCGAGCTAAGTAATGCGGGTTACTTTTGTTTAACAAATCACCTATATGAGAGAAAAGAAGGGCTACTTCAAAGGAGAATTGTGTAGGACATAATTTTTTTTATAAACTCTTGCAGAACCAGGAAACATGTTCATTGCCAAAACGAACATAACTGTGAGAACTGAAGAATGCCAAAGAGGTGTTCTGTGTGAAGTATATCATCATTTACATAAACAATAGAAAGATTCAAGGATATTGTGTCTACCTTTTAGTTAATAAAAGTAAATATATTCTCATAAGGGAAGGCTCAAAGGATAAAACCTACCTATCCTATGTAGGTTCCAATAGTAAAGCTCTATCACTAGGGTCAAGTTTTATGGTTTTTGACAATTCATTCATGTGGGGGATTGTTGGAATTTGTAACGGGTGTGAGATGTGAATGAATTACGATTTAAATTTTTACAGTTTTATTTTTCAAATTCATTTTCAGTTTTATATTTTTAAATGTATATGTTACAAAGTTGTAAAATTAAAAGCATATTTTAAATGCCTTGTCTTTTAACCTCTGTTTATTAAGCCTATATATAGACCTTAGACTTTCAGTTAGGATTATGAAAAAAGCAAAAAAAGAAGAAAAAGAATAGGAAGTAGATACAGTTGAGTCAGTGTATTCTCGCTAGCCTATGTAATAGAGCAAATGTATTGTTCAAATTCATTGAATGGAGTTTTGGAAGGTGAGTAAATTCAAAACTTTAGTAGATTCATTGTATCCTAGGAGACAATTGTTGTAAGATCACTAGCACCGTGTGAGGCAAATTTGTCTTAAGAACACTATGCAACACAAGCCTCAAATCAAACTCAGTGAAGTAATAATTCTAGATCAATAGGTTTTTTTAACATTTTTTATGTAATTTTTGGTAAAAATCTTATCATAAAGTTTTCTTTTCATTTTTATTGTTATTATAATTTTTATCTATTTGACTATTGAAGTATACCTATTTTTTATAACATATATATAACAAGATGTAGTAGAGTGTACATGTGATCCCCTGTGATATAAACATATTGCAATTATTACCTTTTTGATCCTCTATCCTTCCTCTCCTCTCAAAGTTGTTCCTTTTGTAGAGATTATGATGCAACTATCGCCGCTTTGGAGGACTTTTTTCAATGGTTTACTTGTATATCTAGATGATCTATTTTTGTGTGAATAGTTTTGGTAGAAGTTTGTTCTTTTCTTTTTATTTGATAGTTTTTCTTGGCCAAGTTTCATAGGCTCATGGCATGTTTCATGCAGAGTTTTGAGTTAATAAATTGTTGGGCGGGTTTATTTCATATCTCATTAGATTCTCATTAATATCTATGTGTTTTTTTTTTCTTCCTAACAGGGCGCATACCACATGGTAGCTTTGATGTTCGTGAGGGTGAGTAATTTTTTAATTAAAGTCTTAGATGAGTTCATCAATTTTGTCTGGCAGCACGTGGAGTTATACATTCAACTGCATCAAGAATTGTTTTTATTCTTCTAGAAATTGTTCTTATTCTTCCAAATCCTTAGTGTAAGACTGTATGTGTGTACTAAACGCTATAGTTTTTGTAGCCGAGAAAAGAATTGTATTATATTTGGTTGTTGTATCTGTAGTTGAGGGTTATATTAGCTTCTTCTTTTGTAACTCAAGAGCCTTAATTTAATTTGGTGAATCTATGTTGTTTTGTTTTAATTTGTTGAATCTGTGTTGTTTTGTTTTAATTTGGGGAATCTATGTTATTTTGTTACTCGAGAGCCTTAACTGTGTTGTTTTGTTTTAATTTGGTGAATCTCTATTGTTTCATTACTCGAGAGCCTTAATTTAATTTATGAATCTATGTTGTTTCGTTTTAATTTGGTGAATCTATGTTGTTTTGTAAAAGGTTACCAACCCAAAATAATATATATATATATATATATATATATATATATATATATATAAAACCTTTGATAAGGCTCTACATACTTTTCATTCACTTTGTATGCATATATATAACATGTACACAAGACCCATCTTTCTCTTAACAATAGGGAGAAAACTATCAGATATATTACAAGCGTTATCCAATCAAAAACTTGCTAACAGGCTAAAACTGATTAAACCCAAAGTGTATGTTGTATGCTAACATCCCCTTCAAGCGAAAAGTGATTCTTCCACATTGAGCTTGGACCGTAAGAGATTGAAACTTGCACAGGAAAGAACTTTAGTAAGTATTTATGCAACATTGTCTGCACTTGGTATAAATCTAATTTCTAACTCTTTCTGTAAGACTTTGTCTCGCACAAAGTGAATACCAATCTCTATGTGTTTAATTCTAGAATGAAATACAGGATTAGAGGCAAGACAACCTACACTAATACTATCACATCATGAAATTGGAGTCACAGAAGACATAACATTAATTCACTTAATAAAGATTGTAACCAAGTAATTTCATCAGCACCATGAGCTAAAGCTCTATATTCAGATTTAGTGCTAGACCTGACAACAACTTACTGCTCCTTAGAAGACCAAGATCCAAGATTATCACTAATAAAAATATAACATCCCCCTGTGGACCGGATATAGCCTACACAGTTAGTAGACTAAGTAGATATACGAGTAATCCTAATGATTATTACTAAAAAGGAATTATAAGAGTATTAAGATACATGCGGTATACTCGTAATTATTGATTGCATTATACTAGATACTCAGCTGTACTAGAAGGATAAAGTGATGCAAACTAGATATTTGATGTTAAAAACTCGAAATCAACCAGTGGATATATATTCACACTAGCAGGTACAATAGTATCATGAAAGTCCTCAAAATAAACAGTTATAGCCTGATCCACAATGGAATCTGAGTTTATTACTTTAAATAATGGTGGTGAAGAGGCTGAGTGGCTACGCCATTTCTTAGATGACATTTCGAGGTGGCCAAAGTCTGTGCCAACTATAAGCATTCATTGTGATAGTCAATCTACAATAGGTAGGACACAGAGCATAATGTATAATGGTAAGTCAGACACATACCTCGAAGACACAATACCGTTAGACAATTAATCTCAACTGCAGTTATCTCTATTGACTATATAAAGTCGAAAGATAAAATTACGAATCTGTTAACCAAGGGGTTAAATAGAAAATTAGTTGAGAAGTCATCTTGAGGAATGAGACTAATGCCCATAAAATAGAAAGTTAATACAATGGAAACCCAACCTAGTTGACTAGGGATCTCAATATCTAGGTTCAAAGGGACAACCTAATTGTAAAGACTGGTTTAGATCAATGTGAGGGTTTAACCTCTTGTCCATTCCTGTAATGAGATAGTGATATCTGTTGGAGATAAGTTAAAACTATACTTTTAATGATTCTTATGCATCGGAAAATCAGAGTGAAGTAATGCGGGTTACTTTTGCTTAAGAAATAACCTATGTGAGAGAAGAATGACTGCTTCAAAAGAGAATTGTATAGGACACAATTCTTTATAAACTCTTACAGAACTAGAAAATATGTTCATTGCCAAAACGAACATAACAGTGAGAACTGAAGAATGCAGGGAGGTATTATGTGTGAAGTATATCATTATTTAAAAAAATAATAGAAAGGTTCAAGGACATCGCGTCTACCTTTTGGTCAATAAAAAGTAAATATATTCTCACAAGGGAAGGCTCAAAGGATAAAGCCTACCTATCCTATGCAGGTTCCAACCGTAAAACTCTATTACTAGGGTCAAGTTTCATGGTTTTTGACAATTCATTCATGTGGGGGATTTTTGAAATTTGTAATGGGTGTGAGATGTGAATGAATTATGATTTTAAGTTTTATAATTTTATTTTTTCAATGCATTTTCAGTTTTATATTTTTAAATGTATATCTTAAAAGTTACAAAATTAAAAGCATATTTTAAATGCCTTGTCTTTTAACTTCTGTTTACTAAGCCTATATATAGACCTCAGACTTCTAGTTGGGATTACGAAAAAGGAAAAAAAAAAAAGTATAGGAAGTAGATACAGAGTCTGTGTATTCTCGCTAGTCTATGTGATAGAGCAAATGTATTATTCAAGTTCATTGCATGGAGTTTTGGAAGGTGCTTAAATTCAAAACTTCAATAGATTCGTTGTATCCTAGTAATCAGTTGCTGTAAGATCACTAGCATCGTGTGGGGCAAATTTGTCTTAAGAACACTGTGGAACACAGGCCTCGAATCAAACTCAGTGAAGTAGTAATTCTAGATCAACAGGTTTTCTAACATTTTTTATTTAATTTGTGGTAAAAATCTTATCATAAAGTTTTCTTTTCATTTTTATTGTTATTATAATTTTTATCTGTTTGACTATTGAAGTATACCTATTTTTTATAACATATATATAATACGACGCAGTAGAGTGTACATGTGATCCCCTGTGATATAATCATATTGCAATTATTACCTTTCCGATCCTTTATCCTTCCTCTCCTCTCAAAGTTGTTGCTTTTATAGTGCTTATGATGCAACTATCGCTGCTCTGGAGAACTTTTTTCAATGGTTTATTGGTATACCTTGATGATCTATTTTTTTGTGAATAGTTTTGGTAGAAGTTTGTTCTTTTCTTTTTATTCAATAATTTTTCTTAGCCAAATTTCATAGGTTCATGGCATGTTTCATTCAGAGTTTTAAGTTAATAAATTGTTGGGCGGGTTTATTTCATATCTCATTCTCATTAATATCTATATGCTTTTTTTTCCCTAACAGGGCATATACCACGTGGTAGCTTTGATGTTCCTGAGGGTAAGAAAGTTTTAAATTAAGGTCTTGGATGAGTTCATCAATTTTGTCCGGCAGCATGTGGAGTTATATATTCAACTGCATCAGGAATTGTTCTTATTCTTCCAAATCCTTAGTGTAGGACTATATGTGTGTACTAAACGCTATAGTTTTTGTAGTTGAGGAACGAATTGTATTATATTTGGTTGTTGTATCTACAGTTGAGGGTTATATTAGCTTCTTCATTTGTCACTTAAGAGCATTAATTTAATTTGATGAATCTATGCTGTTTTGTTTTAATTTGGTGAATCTGTGTTGTTTTGTTTTTAACTTGGTGAATCTATGTTATTTTGTTACTCAAGAGCTTTAATTTAATTTGGTGAATCTGTATTGTTTTGTTTTAATTTGGTGAATCTGTATTGTTTTGTTTTAATTTGGTGAATCTATATTGTTTTGTTACTCGAGAGCCTTAATTTAATTTATGAATCTATGTTGTTTTGTTTTGATTTGGTGAATCTATGTTGTTTTGTAAAAGGTTACCAACCCAGAATAATATATCAAAAAAAAAAAAAGTTTTGATAAGACTCTACATACTTTCCATTCACTTTGTATGCGTATATATAATATGTACACAAAACCCATCTTTCCCTTAACAATAGGGAGATAACTATTAGATATATTATAAGTGTTATCTAATCAAAAACTAATTAACAAGCTAAAACTTATCAAACCCAAAGTGTATGTTGTATGCTAACATTTCCCATCAAGCGAAAAGGTGGTTCTTCCATATTGAGCTTGGACCGTAAGAAATTGAAACGTGCACAAGAAAAAACTTTAGTAAGTATATCTACAACATGGTTTGCACTTGGTATAAATCTGACTTCTAACTCTTCATGTAAGACTTTGTTTCACACAAAGTGAATATCAATCTTTATGTGTTTTGTTCTAGAATGAAATACAGGATTAGAGGCAGGACAACCTACACTAATATTATCACACCATGAAATTGGAGTCAAAGAAGTCATAATATTTAATTCGCTTAATAAAGATTGTAACCAAGTAATTTCAGCAGCACCATGAGCTAAAGCTCTATATTCAGATTCAATACTAGACCTGACAACAACTTGCTGCTCCTTAGAAGACCAAGATACAAGATTATCACCAATAAATATATAATATACCCCTGTGGACCGAAGGTCATCAACATTGGATGCCCAATCAGCATCTATATAGCCATACAAGTGTTGATGAGTGGAGTGTCGATTATGTAAAACATAATCTATAGAGCATTTGTGACATTCTCAAAACATCCATACAATGATCACACGTTCTAAGTCCTCAGCTCTTACCACATTCGAGTCAAGTGAATTTGTTCCGAGCCATCAGGTTAGGTTGCTACTTGGCTTTCCTCATGCTCGAGCTGAGCCTTCTCCAAGTCAAACACTGATGCCCTTTTCAAAGGACCTCCAATGAGTCTGAGCCGAGCCACCATTAAAACTCTAACTTCAGTTGGTTCGACTCCTCTAGGCTAATCCAATGGGTTTGATCGTTCTTTCACCTAGAGCCTAGTTAGCCTAGCCCGGTCCTCAATTTTGGGTCTGTCCAACCCAGTCCGGTAGGAATTTTGCCTATACAAACTAAAATCATTTAATGCTAGCTCTCTCTTGTTGTAGCTTTTTTTTTCTTTTTTTTTTTATTTTCTATACCTGTCTTCTTTCACTCTTTCTATTTAATGCCACGCAATTAGTTGATGAAAATTGGATTGTAATCATCTTTACTATGTGGTTTTATGTGAATGTAGTTGGTTCACTTATATAATTGATTACAAATGGAAGTCTGCAACGTTTGTGGTGCACTCTGTGAGATTGGAGACCTATTGAGCACAATGCAATAATCTTGTAAGATATAACTAAAATAGAACCAGAATAACTTTCAACTTTTCATGTGAAAAGGAGGAATTAAATGCAATGTGGTGTTCTCATCTTCATCTTCGACAAGTGATTGAAATAGGAGGATGTCATGACTGCAACTCTGGAACCTTGTTTTCCTCCCATACAACAATCAGAAAGTCTACTCTACTTCCTTTATCATATGGCTCCCTCACATTCCCTTCTTGCAGGGAAAAATACTGTAAAACTCATGAACGTCGATTCCAAACAAACCCTCCAAGATTTTGGATTTCTGCCCCTTTGGACCGTCAATGAGATAGCTCAGGCTGTTAATGGAAGAATCATGAAATGGGGTCCTCCTGGAACCATTTCTACAGATACCAGAACTCTTCAACCCAACCAATGGTTCTTTGCCATTTCTGGCCAAAAGTTTGACGCCCATAATTTTATATCCCCAGAATTGTCCGATTAAGGTTGTATCGGAGTTGTTGGTTACCGGGTTTGTGATAACTGGTATGGGGGTTTTGTGGAAGTTTATGATGATAATTGGTATTGAAGCTACCACCCCACGACTACACGTGGTAGATTCCAAGATGTTAGTTATTTTGATTATATAGTGGATTCATTAATATGCCCATATTATATTATTTTTTGGCTTCCCATGTGCCCAAATTATTCATTTATATGCAAATATTACTTTTTGCGGATCAAGTTTATCAATCCATCATTAGGGGGTCTACAAATTGAATTTCAAATGGTCGTTTTTTTTTCTTCTTCTTTTTTTTTTTTTCCTGATCGAGTAGTGTACTCATGATTGTTGTGACACATATTTCGCGTAAACTATCGGCTTCAGTTAATTTGTATCTGAAAGATTGTTTGTGGAAGTTAAAGACCTCAGTTTTTCTTAGTTATGTGAAAATAACTAAGAATTTGGATATAGGGTTGGTCCATACTCTATGTATATGGACATTTGTGTTCGGAAGGTACCATTTAATCTTTGATCAGCTCCAACTATATTTCATTTCAAATAAAAAAAATAGCTTTGCCGTTGTGGAATAATTAATCGTAATAAAGATATATAATCATGTGTGTTACTTTAGACCAAAGGGTGAGATTGCTTCTTGCTATGGCTCCCGTTAATAGTTCTATTATGTGCATATGCATGTACATGACTCAATTTGACCAAAATAATAAAAAATGTAGATATTACTCTATATTTCTACTTAATTAATAAAAAATGGTCTCAGATGGACTTGATTAATTTTGCAACATTTATTAATATTTAAATCATCAATCTTTCTGTGCGTGTGTGTATATATATATATATATATATATATATATATTATATCTGTGTGCGCAGTCAAGGGACTAATGATATATGAAAAATTAAACCCCATGCGAGATCATCTAATTAAAACACAAAAATTAGACAAAGCAAAGGAAAAGTAATACTAGATTTTGATACACATTTGGACATGGAGACATATATATATATATATATAAATGGACTCATATATATATATATATATATATACACACACACACACAAAAGATTTACCTCAAGTAATTAAGTAAAAAAAAAAACATTATTTTCTCGAGTCCTAAAAAAATAACATTATCTTCTGGAGTCCTACATTTACCATAAGTTGTCAAAAGCGAAAACTAAGGCAGGCTTTGATATGAGAAAAGAAGAAGCTGATATGATCATCCATTCCAGAGGCAACAACCAAATAATAATAACATTCAATTGCTTCGTCTGCCAAAAAGAGCACAGCGTCTGAAGTATACCAGTACAGGCCCTCATACAAGAAAAGCACCCAGCTCAAGAAGTCCTTCCTCCGCACCCACGCGAACGTGAACATTAAAACTACCTCCAGGTATATGGACATAAAAACTACCCCAAGGTATATGGTCTGTGAAAGAAAACAAGTTCAAACGTACACATACATATCAATGAGTATCTGCCCACGATTCTTTATTAAATTAAATATATATATATATATATATATATATTGGGATTCTTCAAAACTCCACATGAAACATGCATGCCGCTAGCCTATCTATATATATGAAACCCAACAATTATCCAATAAAAAATATCATATAAAACCAATTACGAAAATACAGAGACTACAAAACCCTATAAATGTCAAAGAAAAAAAATTAAACAGACAAAGCAAAACAAAACACCGTCTTTTATGCCAAAACTATTATCATCAAGGTATACCTGTAAACTAGGGAAATAATAATCCTCCAAATTAAGCAGTGACAGTTGCATCATCGGAAGCTCTATATAAAGAACAACTGTGAAAGAGAGAGGATCATACACTCTACCGCGTCGTATTATATATGTATGTATTTATATATATATATACTCACTGTTCGATCGGACCATACCCCGAAAACAAAGAGGACTTGCTTGGACACGGCGAAGAAGAAAAATTCGCTCAAAACGAAGGGGGTGTGCTTCTATTGATATTAAGATCGAAGTGGGTGTGCTCCTACTCTCTCTCTTTCTCTCTCTCTCTCTATATATATATATATATATATAATTTTTTAGAGAAGTAATTGAAAGATGGGTAGCTTGGTTTAATAAGACTCGTAGCCAAAAGATACTATAGGAAAGCTAGGCTTCCTAGTCAGAATATAAAAAGCTTGAGAGAGAAATGATTTAAATAAATCATTTTCAATTAAAATAAATAAAAAAATATTAAAATTTACATAATTAACTAAATTTAAAAAAAAATATTTTTCTCTTTCCTTTCTTTTCTTTCTTCTCCTTCCATCTAATTTATTTATATTTTAAATTATAAAAAGTACAATTCTATTTTTATGACTTTGATTTCTTTTTTTCATTTTTAGTTTTCTCCTGTTTCTCTTTCTTTCTCTTGCAACACCAACGGCCTCAAAACCATTACTCCACCATCATTGCGGTCAAAGCCAATCGCAGATGAGGTTTGAGAAGTGAGGAACAGTAAGAGAAGATGGGAAAGAAAGGTTTCCAAGAATTATGAAAAATAGAAAGAAATCACTAAAAAATCATTTGCAGGGAGATTTAGGCGATATAATATTTAGAGAGAAGTAATTGTCAAGTTGCACCTCAACATTCAAAAGTACTGAAAAAAAGAAAAGAAGAAGAATTCATTGAAAGCTGTTAAATTTTTATATAGGTCATTAACATGGAGATCAAAAATTTGTCTAACAAAACAATTTGGTTGGGTTTCCAATTTTATACGATGCAATCTGTGTTTTGTTGTGTGATTTTTTGTATGCAACAAATCTGGTAAGCCATCATGCAAATAAAATTAATATATATATATATATATACAGCCAAGCTAAAGGTGATGGAATGAGGGACTGAGCCAAATAAAGAGAGGGAAGGAAAGAGAGGAGAGACAAAAAAAAAAAAATTATGCGGGTAAAGAAGAGAGAAAAAAAAAAGAAGAAGATGGAATGAAGGCTAGGGAGAGGAGAGCGAGTGAAAAAAGAAAAAGAAAAAAAAAGCCCGTGAGAGTGAGGATAAGGAGAGAGGAAACAAAGAAAAAAGATAAAAATATTTTATTTTTTATTTTCCAAATTTTATAGTTTTAAATTAAGATTTTAATTTAATTTTATATTTCAAAATTTTTAAATAAATATTTAATATATTTTAAAGGTGAAAATGTCATTTTTATATGTAACATAGGAAAGATAAAATTGTATAATTGACGGATGTTAATTTTGATGGGCAAAACAAACGTCGGGAATTTTGATATAATTTTTCAAATATTTATAAATTGATTGAAATTGAACCAAAATTCATATATTGTATATATATAGCACTTAAAGAAACTAAAAAAACAAAAATAATTACTAAATGAGTTATTTATCTTTTTTTTTCAAAAATTATAAATAAAAATGGTTATCAAATGAGTTGTTATTTTTTATCTAATAAAAAACCTTAAACCACAAATCAAAAATTAAAAATCGAAAAGAAAAAATGAATTCATTACCAAACAACACATAAACGAAACAATAATTCATCAAAAAAAAAAAAGAAACATGGACGAAATAATAAATTTTGTGACTGTGTTTTCTTAAGAAAAACAAATATATTATGTTCTCTGATTGCGCCAGCGTACCACTTTAATATAAATATAATTTATATAGAGAAAATTAAAATTTTATTGAAGGATCTGGTTCTAAACAAACAAATATATTAAATTGCAGAGAATGAACAATCTATAGGTTGAATGAACTACCTTAAACAAAACTAGTCTGTCAAATAGGATTTCAAACTTACTAAACTCTACGAAAGCTAGAGAGAGAAACAATTCCATGCGATTTAATGTGCCAGCCGGGGGGTCCTTCCACGTTGGAATGTCATCTCCTCTTATAATCTTTAAGATCAATAGGTTTAGCCTGACATACACCACAATTTTCGTAATTGGAGAGATAAAGATAAGAACTGACTGATAACACTTGTCATATTAGGATAGATGCAAACTTAATCCAATTTATCTTATAGAATTATCCTTCACAACCCTAGCTATCAAAATAGCCTTTTAAAATCATTAAGTCTAAAAAATTACCAAAATACCCTTGGTCATTTCAGTAAATTACCAAAATGCCCTTGGCAATTCTAGTTAGTTCATGCTAGCCATTGTTGTAAAATATACTGGGCCAATTATTCCATCCATCCGAATAAATCAATGGCTATACAAAGTTTTTTGCAAAATTATCAATTTCCCTTTGTTTTGTGCGGTCAATCAATTTCACTCCAGCACAATCACTCCAACATACTAATCTATCTCATTCCAATCCAATCACTACAATATGCCAATCTACCCAATCACTACAATATGCTAATCTACCCAATCACTCTAACATTCTAATCTATTCCATCACTCCAACATTCCAATCTAATCACTCCAACATTCCAATTTATTCCATTCCAATCCAATCACTCCAACATTCCAATTTTCTCTAGCTTATCTATCTGGCCAAACTAGTTCAGCTAAAGCATGTGGGAGGTGGTTCGTCCAATGTATTTGACCAAAATAATTTACCACTCATCTAATCAACATCCAGCCTAATATTTTGCCCATCCAGACTAGGCCTCGTCCAACCAATATTAGCCAAACCTTATTATTGGCCAACCTTACTTGACTAGCCAAATTGAGAACTGGTGAAAAATACAGGTTTAAACATTGCCTCCCATTTTACTATTTTATTTACAATACTTAGAATAAAATAGTAAAATGGACTTGAACTTGCTCTTATGGATCCTAAATGCTTTTTTTTTTTATGGCCAACAGAATGTGGCCTGATCATGGTGTGGTCATACTAAGCCTACACGCCGTATTCAGCCTAATTGTCAACAATGCAGCTAGTATGGCTGAAATTTATAGCTTTTGTCCTTATCATTTTAACTTTCAATAACACTAATTTAGATTTCTTCTTCAAGTGTATGTAGCTTTTGAATGCAAGTTTAATACAGCATCGAAGACTGTGTATGTAATAACCGCGTTATTATTTTTGAAATTGTCGATTTCCGAATGTATTTTTTATTTTATCGTAGTTTCGCATTTTTCACCGAAACAAGCAGCTTCTAAATTCCCTAAGCATTTTGTGAGAGTCAAGAGTACCCTGTAATGAGTCGAGAAACTTTTTCTATCCATTTTGTCCATGGTCAAAGTTTAATCAAGTTTGACTTTCACTATTCATTATTTTAATAATATAGTAAATATTTTTTTACTTTTACTTATTATATTATTATTTTTGAGTTGTCAATTTGGAATGGTCTTACCTTGTTAGCTAACCACCTCCTTCACCATTTTCAATTGATTTTGTTTCAATTTTCGTGCTAGAGAGAGAAACACTACATTTTAGAGAGAGAAAGTGAGAAATTTAAGGATTTTTCAAGTGAAATTCAAGGTTAGGGGCTAGTCATCAAGGGAAACTCATTGACAAAGCTTGTGTTAATTTTTAAAGCTTGGAAGAAGGTGTTCTTAGCTTGGAAGAGAGATAGACAACTATACCCACTTTATTTTCTTGCAAATCTATGTATTTTTGTTGGTTAATTTGATGTATTTATGTTTGGAATCATTGAATTGATGGTGGGTTGAATTAAATTCCATGTCTATTGGCTGGCTGATTAAATCTCCAATTATTTGGGTTTAGGTTTTAATGAAATTAATGTCTAAAGCTTGAATTTGTTGGATTTAATCATGGATTGATGAAATGGATTGATGAATTTGGTGTTGTGCATGCTTAATTTGATGGAATTGGAGGAAATTTGATAGATTGTCATGAATAGGAAGTTATGTCAATTTTTACAAGAGAGGGCATTTTGGTCTTTTTGCATGCAAAGGGTATTTTGGGAATTTTTAAAAAACTCAAGGGTATTTAGGTCATTCTGCATGTAAGGGACTTAAATAGGATTTTTAAAAATGTTTAAGGGCACTTTGGTCATTTATATGTAAAGAACATAAATGGAATTTTGAAAAAGGTCAAGGGCATTTTGGTCATTTGATATGTAGGGACGTAAATAGAATTTTTGAAATTGTTCGGGGTATTTTTGTTATTTTTCAAAGTAGGGGTAGAGTTGAAAATACTTGGAATTAGAAGGGTATTGTAGTCTTTTATAATTTATAAATTATTTTAAGGTATATATATTAAATTGCAATTTGTTAATTAATATGTACACAAATATTTGCAATTACTATTATTTATATTTTCATAAATCCAATTAATTATATATGTATTTGTGAAATAATAAATATATATATTTTATAAAATACATATATTTTATGTACGTATTTATTAAATATACTTAAGTATGGTTTGTATAGGTTTATGTATAAAAATAATACATTACATTTTAATTTGAGTATTAAGTTAATATATATATATATTAGTGAGTAAATTTATATGTGAGGGTATATATATAAGTATGTATATGTATAAATTGTAGTTGTATGCATGTATATGTGTATGAAATACGTGTCTACATATATGGGTGTGTATATATGTGTTTGTATATATATATGTGTATGTGAGTATGTATTTATATGTGCGTATTTTATATATGTATTTATGTGTATGTGTATATGTGACTATATATGTATGTAAATTATATTTGTGTGTATATATATGTATATATAAAATCTGTATATATATCTGGGTATGTATATATGTGTTTATATATATGGATAAGTGTACGTGAATGTGTATTTATGTGTGTATATTTCTATATACTTATTTATTTATATTTGTATTTATAATTGTGTTATAAATGCGTATGTGGTTGGATAGATCTGTGCATACAAGAATGGATGAAATTTATTAATTCTGTTATTATACCAAAAGTATAATAGTAATTAGTCATTTACCTATTGAGGGATATTTTGGTAATTATTTCATATACTCTAGGATTATCTTAGTAATTATCGAAGTGACTAGTGGTATTTCGGTAATAACATCAGTGTGGTTGAGCGATTTGTAATTATGGGTTTGAGTAGGGGTTTTTTGGTAATTACTGATGTCGGATAAGATGGTACTGTAATTATACATTTTATTGTGTTGCTTTGTTAGATTTATGTATTGTGACATACGCATTCATTTACATAGAGTAATTCATGAGGCATATTATTTTATGTGAAATGATAAATTTTTCCCTAAGAGTTTGTGTTTTCAAAATGATTACACAAATGAAGGTGCATGGTGTACAAAAGAAGGTGCATAGTTTTAAACTTTATTTTAATAGGTCTGTGAATCACTGACCACACAATAAGATGAGTCGCCCGGAACAATGTTTCACTCGCTTACCACCAAAGGTGTGGTGTTTCGTACATGAAACACGGAAAGAGAGTGGGCTATTAAATTTAAAATAAAAAGGGAAAATGATAGTTTTATGTGTATGGTTGGACACTACA
>CM017574.2:24695414-24766464 GCA_007844105.2 Rhamnella rubrinervis | reverse complement strand
TATTCTCGCCATCAAGAGTGGGAGCTGTAGAGTTTCCAGGAACTCAGCTTCATCAAGACAAGAAAATGGTCAAGTAGCAATGAAAGATTTAGATGGAATCTTTGAAGAAAAATAACACCTATGAATTGGTTGAGCTTCCCGAAGAAAAGAAGCCATCAAGAATAAACGGCGTTCCTGCCCAAAAGCATGGCAATGGAAGTACCGTAAAACACAGTTTCTAAAATGGTCAAAGGATTTCTTCGTAAGAAAGGAATTGATTTTGACGGTGATATTTTCACCGGGCCAGAAGACGGCTTCAATTGTATCATTCTTGATCCAGAAGAAGTTTGATTTAGAGCTTGAACAAATGGATGTAAAGATGATTTCTTCGCTGATCTCTGCATGAAGAAATCTATATGGAGCAAATGTAAGGATTCAGGTTTTGGGAAAGAAAAACCTTGTAATGCAATAAGAAGAGCTTGTACTGGCTTAAACAAGCACCGGTGACAGTTGGTATAAGAAGTTTGATCTTCACCCATGGTAAATCAAGGGCTATAAGAGACCTACCGCAGACGAATTGGGTTTATTTTCGTAGATTTCAAGATGGAAATTGCTGGTAATTTCTATTATAATACGTGGACGCATATGTTGATTGTTGGAAAAGATGCACAAATTAGTCACCTAAGAAGGAACTCTAAGTCATTTGATATGAAAGACTTAGGACCAGCTCAATGATTTTGGGAATGCAAATAGTCGAGATATAAGAAGAAAAGGTCAGTGGCTATCTGTGAGAAGCGATGTTTCAACCAAGTGATAAAAAGATTCAATATGGATAATGCCAAACTACCGCTCCATTAGGAAATCACTTCAAGTTGAGCAAGAGTATGTGCCTCATCCGTAAAGAGGATTAGGAAAATGGAGTCAATACCTTATTCTTCGCCAGCTGGGAGTCTAATGTATGCTATGGTATGCACTAGGCCGATATCGCTTCACGCACGGATCAGATGAGTCATTTATTTCTAATCCGAAAGAAACATCGGGAGGTACAAGTGGATTCTCGATACCTAAAGGGTACATCGAAGATAAGGTTCTCAGGACGGGAGTCGCATCAGCCTTGGAAGGCTACTGGTCGGATATGGTCTGAGACCCTTGGCTAAGAAAGTCACTTGAGTTTTATTTATACTTTTCGCAGGGGAGCTGTATCATGGCGGCCAAGATTGCAAAGGTGTGTTGCTTTATCTACATGATAAGTACATTGCGATATGAGAGGACAAAGAAATGCTATGGTTAAAGCGGTTTCTTGAAGAACTAGGCTTGAAGCAAAAGAGTACAAAGGTACATTGTGATAGTCAAAGTATCTAACTTGAAAGCAAGAATTCAATGTACCATTCCTGACAAAACACATTGACGTTGCTATCATTGGATCCTGAAGTGATGGATCAACAATTGGAAACTAGTGAAGATCCATACAAAGGAGAATCCAGCCAGATATGTTAACAAAGTGGTTACTTGGGAAAAGCTTAGAGTTATCAGAACATAGTGGAATGGATGGCATGTGACCATCAAGTTTGAATCTTGGTGGAGGGAGAATTGAAAAGTCGACCCACATATAGTGAAGGTTCTTCCCTCTAACCAGCCACCCACCACACACACATCAAGAGCTGGCAGGAAGGTTGGTAAGCTTACCGGTATGTAGCGGCAAGAATTGTTGAAGTTTGTAAACTTTTATTATATGTGTTCACACCTTAGTTATTGTCTATAAAGGGCATGAGTGTTGTGTGCATTTGTATCCTGAATCCAGAGAGGAGAGAACTCGAGAGAGAGTTGTGAGAGAGCTCAGGGAGGCGTGTGTTTTGAGAGTTTTGGTTTTGTCTTTCGGTGTAATTATTCATTTTGAAATAGATTTTATTTCTCTCAAATTAATTATCATTAGTGATCGAGAATCACAAATGGATATGTCGCCACCACCTCATTGATCTTACTACTTATATCTACCACCTCGGTTTCATGATTTCTTCATTTGCACCAACAACCTATCTCTCTTCCTCAGCGATGCAAGCGACTCAATCTTGATGAACTTCGAAGGTTTAAATTGCATATTCTTCTTGTATTCCGTAGCGTGGTCCATATTGAGAAAGCCATTCCTTTAGTACCGCACGTCAAGTACTTCGAAAGCTTGGATTTTGGGGCGGTCCGCCATTTTCAAGCCGTGGTCTTGAGGAGCGAGTAGGCGCTTGAGGGGCGAGGCGGCGATGGTCGGGACATTGCCGAGCCACAAGGACATGATGTGTCCGTGTTTTGAGACAGACTTTTGAAGGCTACGATGTGGGAGGGTACCCGATTTGATGGAGGTTTCCGATTATTGGTAGGGCTCGTGGTCGGTGGAAGTTTCCGCCATTTTGCCGTGTTTTTGTCGGTACCAGATAGAGATCACAAGAACCACTGCGAGAATGGCTATAATGATGGAAGACATGGTGTCTACTCTGTCTGTGTGTGTAGGATTTGGTTTAAAAGGAAAGATAAATATTGATTGGCGGAAGGAAAATGAAAGAAAGGAAATGGGGAAAGTGTGAATGATTAAGTGTGGCTCCAATCCCATTCTATATGGATTAATAATGTTTTTGTCACGTGCAATATTGAATAATATAATAATAATGCTTTCAATTGCTGACCATGACATGGAAATTGGGAATATTTATTTCTTTTAACAATACTTGCAATTACATTTATTTAAAAAAAATTAACTTTTTATTGTGTAAGTTTCCTTCAAACGCATACACGTTTTAATAATTTAAATATATAGTTGTTCTATTACTGATTGTATATATTTTAAGAAAACATGTGCCAAGTATTTCATAAGTAAATTAAATTCAATTATTGTTCTATTATTATGTACACGTGCCAAGTACATGTGCAAAAGATAGAAATTTTGTTGCAATGAAAATAAATTAAATTCGAAAAAAGATAATATAGTTTTTAATTTTGCAGATGGTTGTCATGTTCTTAATTCCAACCCACCTACCCCACAAATTGACAAATGGATGCTACGCAATGAGTGTCAGATCATGCTCTATTTGAAGTTTTGTTAAAGATGAAAAGTGAGGTGTATGTTGATGACCGCTTGATGCCCACAATTTTAATTATTCTGTTATGACATCTGCTTGTAATGTGAAGAGGAAGAGGGTACCAAAACTTCATTATAATATAGTTATTTCAATTGCGGAGCTCAAAGAGGACTTAAATCGTGGCTCTAAATATATAATCTTAATTATCTTTAAATGTAATGCGAGAGAGACACCAACTAGAAGCAAATGTTTCTATTTTTATTTTTATTTTTATTTTTTAATGTGTTTTGTGACACATTATTATATGATGATTTTATTACGGAAATTTTAAAGTTTTTGGATTTGGTATACAATTTTCATTCCCTTTCTAGCTCTAAATTGTTGATGTAGAAAATCGAATCACCAATAATTAGTACCTCGATTCTACATAGATTTGCTCATAAACTATGAATAACGGCGTGTCTAGCGCTCGGCGTATATAACAAGAAAATTTTGTAAGCTTTTGGATTTAAATACTATCAATTATTGGCACCCAATTAAAGACTAACGTTTTAAACGTGAGAAACTAGAAAGTAAACAAAAATGGACGCCTCCAGTGATTGTAGAGGATGGAATTATGATAAGCGGAGCTCTCTATAAATACCAAACCAGCCAAGTTTTTGAAGCAAAATAGCTACTACTGCCTACTTGTACTAGCTAGCTAGCAACTGAAGCCCATTTTCATCAAAACCTTCATCTCTTTTCCTCAAATTAACCAAAAAAAAAAAAAATGCCCATTGAGGTTTCATCTGCTCAAGCTAATTCATCCAATGGCTCTTCAACACAAAGTTACCACCGACCGCGAATTTCCATCCTAGTCTTTGGGGGGATTATTTCCTCAAATATGCTTCTCAGTCCCGCCAGGTATATATAGTACTAGCTAGTCTTTTCTAATAATAGTGTATAATCCTATATATTTATTATACATGGTCATATTTACGTGACTAGCTAGTAATGGAGTAGTGTAGTGTATTAATCATGATTTAAATAATTATGTTTATAATAATTTTTTAGGAAGTTGATATCATTAATACTGAGCAACAAGCTGGTGAGGAACTAAAAAAGGAAGTGAAGACGATGCTTGCCGCTGCAAAAACTCCCTCAAAGAAGTTAGAATTGATCGATTCAATTCAACGCTTCGGTTTGTCGTATCATTTTGAGAGCGAAATTGATGAAATGTTGAAGCAATTACAGGAATTAATCAATCTTGATGAATATTTTATTGATGGATCCCACAACCATATTGTAAACCTCCACACCATCTCTCTTTGGTTTCGACTACTTAGACAAGGAGGATATAATATATCAAGTGGTAATTAAGCTTTTAATTTTGTTACTATATATCACACACGTACCATTATTTTTAATTTTAATCTAACAAACTACGTCTTAATGGAAGTTGTAAATTAATTGCAGATATATTCCACAAGTTCACCAACAAAGAAGGAAAGTTCAAAGAGGAGCTTGTGAATGATGTTGAAGGAATGTTAAGCTTGTATGAAGCTGCACATTGGAGGGTCCAGGGAGAGCATATATTAGAAGAGGCACTCTCCTTCACTACCACTCAACTTGCGTCCTCCGCCGCCGCCTCAACCATTGTGAACCCCGTTCTTGCTGAACAAGTCAAGCATTCCTTAAGGCAGCCCATGAGGATGGGCCTGCCGAGGATTGAGGCAAGACACTACATTTCTATCTATCACGCACCCGCTTCTCTTAGTGATGATCAAATCCTACTTACTTTTGCCAAGTTGGATTTCAACATTTTGCAAAAAATGCACCAGAAAGAACTTTCTGATATATCAAGGTACATATATAATTTCGCATTTTTGAGTGTGTATATACGTCTATACAGCTAGGTTATCATGTTGATCTGAGACTACTAAAATTATCATAGGTGGTGGAAAGATTTGGACTTTGCATCAAAGCTACCTTTTGCACGAGACAGAGTGGTAGAATGTTACTTTTGGATTCTGGGAGTATATTTTGAGCCACAATATGCACTTGCTAGAAGAATTGTAACCAAAGTAATGGCCGTGACATCCGTCATTGATGATATATATGATGTTTATGCAACATTTGATGAACTCAAGTCTTCACCAAGCAATTGAAAGGTTTGCTTCCTAATTTAATTTTGTAACTCTAATTTTTTGTAGGGTAGTACATTTCTCCATAATATATTAATTATTTAGTACTAATTCTATCTTTGAAATTATAATTAACCCTCCACCTAATTAATTCGGTTAACTATCATCGGATGGGATGTGATCGCATGAATCAGCTACGGAATACATGAAATATTGTTACCTGCACTCTTAGATGTGTATGAAGAAATTGAGCAATGATGACCAAAGAGGGAAGATCATATTAGTATACTATGCTAAAGAAGAAGTAAGTAGTTATACTATACATATATGTATGTAATGTATACTAGTGCATGTAATTTAAAATGAATATATATACTCTTATTATAAATAAATATGTATATTATATTGTTTGGATTTTAATTGATCTAATCCATTCCGTAATATATATATATATATATATAAATGGCTTGCAGATGAAGAAGCTAACCCGAGTCTACTTCACTGAAGCTAAATGGTTCAAAGAAAAATATATACCAACGCTGGATGAATATATGGAACTCTCACTAGGATCGTGTGGTTATTCACTGCTTACAACCACTTCTTTCCTTGGGATGGGAGATATTGCTACAAAGGTTTTTCATTGGGTTTCAAATGGTCCTAGGATTGTCAAAGCTTCACAACTATTTGTAGGCTTATGGATGGCGTGGTTGACCATAAGGTATCTAGCTAGTTTGGATATTTAAGAGTTAATGATTATTCTTTGTTAGCTTGATATAAATACATACATACATAATTTTGTAATATATATATGAAATAGTTTGTTTGGATATGTTTTTAGTTTGTGCAGGAACACAATAAGGGGCATGGGGATAGTGCCTCTAGCGTGGAATGCTACATGAACAAACATGGTGTTTCGGAGGAAGAGGCTTGTGATGAACTACGTAAGCAAGTTGTGGATGCGTGGAAGGATATAAACGAGGAGTGTGTTGAACCAAGAGATGTGCCAATGGCTCTTCTTATGCGACCAGTCAACCTTGCAAGGGTAATGGACGTTTTTTACAAGGATGGTGATGGCTACACTCATGCTGCTGGTCCCATGAAAACTTTTATCTCTTCTTTGCTTGTTCATCCTATTCCAATTTGATTCCAAATTATATTATTGGAATTCTATGCCAATATTGTTTTAATTTCCCATACTAATATTTCCATTTACTAATAAATGTCGGCCCAAATTTTAAATAAATTTCCTCATATTATATATATATGGGGGACTACGTAGTTTTTTTATTATTATTATTTTGTGAAATAAATAATATGTATCTCATAAAATAATGATTTCTTTGTTAAATATACAGAATAGTGATCGTATTTTGTTCATGTGAATTATTTCTATTATAAATTGGCTTGCTTTTATTCTAGTTTCTAGTTTTTGCGCTTAAGGTCCTCTAATTTTTAAAAATTTCTATTGAGGCTCTCTGATTTTAAAATTTCTTGCAATGTAAGACAATTCGAAACACTGACCCTATTTTAAAATTTGAGTTAAAATACAACATCAGCTTTCTCTCTTTTAGTTTTGGCAAGGAAAAATTCTTCATGGAATATATATATAAAAAAAAGGGCAAAAAAACAAAATAATGAAACAGTATAGAGAACAAAAGTAATAAAAAATATTTGTTTTCATGACAAACACCTTAATAATTTTATTTAAACTCCTTGTAGATCTTCCTACCCCAATAAAGTTGTCTAATCTACAAGCAAACACTTTCCCATCCTTCTAACAAAAATTTAGAAGAAAGAAACCAAAGCCATCTCATTGAAATGGAGCAGGAACAACTTGTTTCAGGTTCACAATTTTCATAAAAGAGAAGTACCTATAGAACATAAGGAAAACAGGGATGGAAAAGGCTTAACTTGTATATTGGGTTGAAACAATATAAATACATCTCGTACATGGTAGTTATAGGTGATAAGTGATTTACAAAACAAGCTATTCCATATACAAGGAACAAAGTATATCGAAGCTAACTAGCATAATACACAGGTATGGATTACAATATGCCATTATGCTCCCTCAAGATTTGGGTTCTGTCATGAACACCAATCTTGGACCGGAGTGATTGGAAAAACTATTTGGAGAGAGGTTTGGTAAGGGTATCAGCAAGTTGATCGTTGCTTGAAACATGGAGCACGCGAAGAGAGCCATCAAAAATTTTGTCCCGTACAAAGTGAAAATCAATGCGCACATGTTTCATTTTAGAATGAAGTTTGGGATTGGCACACACATAGGTTGTTCCAAGATTGTCGCAGTTGATGGTGGGCGTAGTAGTGGAAGAGACTTTCAGTTCTTGAAGCAGTGAAACCAACCAACAAACCTTAGAAGTGGTATGAGCCATAGCTCAATACTCAGCTTCAGTGGAAGACCGTGAAATGGACTTTTGCTTCCTAGAGGACCATGAGATTGGATTGCAACTAAGGAAGACAATGTAACCTGTGGTAGAATGAGCTGTGAGCGGAGAGTCATCAAGGGGGGCATCAAGTCGTTTCCTGTAGCGGGTATGTTCAATGAGTATTTCATAAATTTCCTTAAAAGAAATTAGAGTATCACGGGTATGAAACAGGGCAGTAATGTTTTCATTATCACTGGAAAGACCTTTGAGGATATAGAGGGTGAGTTCAGGCTCACTAACAGCATGGTTAAGAAGGGCAAGTTCATCTGTCGCAGATTTGACGTCAGTCAAGTACTTAATCACGGAGCGAGAACCTTGACACCGGATAACTTTCTCAGGAAGAAGTAGCATGCGAGATCGAGATGGCTTGGCAAAGGTTAATGCTAGCTTCTGCCAAGCATCCTTAGATATCGTAACAGAGGAGACAAGCCAATGAATGTCTTTGGACAAGGAGGCAAGGAGTGCACTCAGAAGTAGAGAATCTTGATGAACCCGAACGAAAAAGTCCGGTTTGAGAGTTAGTGATATCAAGTAGTACGGATAGACAAGGAGTGATCTTTGATAAAACCATAGAGGTCATAGCCGTATAATGAGGCATCAAATTGTTTCTTGAGAAGTAGTAGTATCGCTGAATTTGAGAGGTGCTTGGGTTGCCACATTTATGACAACCAAGGTGCAATTGGCAAAGGTAGGTTTAGTGCTAACAAGCAAGGGACTGGTAGCATATGTGGAAGAAAGAGAAGGAGTTGAAGCCATGGGGAAGAAGAGAGGGAGCAAAATCAGCTTTAACTAGTTTTGTTACCGATCCTAGAGAATTCTTATAGTAGCTAGCTTATATTTGTTGGTGGTATCCTTGATCTATTTAAGATAAACCTTAATTAAGCTTGAGAATATATATGCTCCATTGATGTGGAAGCAGTGGTCAGAAGCTTCATTCTGGAGGCAGGTGACCTAATGTAGCTGATTAGATCCACAAACGGGATGGAGCCCCATTTGGGATTGCTTTTAAACCCAGTTTCTAATTATTATAGAATCCTCAATGGAATTGAAGAGTTTGGTAAATGTAATAAAAAAGATAGATTCTTTGAGAATCACCCTCCTTTTACAGTAGTTTTGGGAAGCAGTGTTCACATGCCTATTTAATATAATTAAAGAGCTGCTTCAATAACACCTTGCCAAGCCCTACTGTTCGGCTTTGGACTTACCTGTCACACATGACATACAACTGTGAGTGAAAAATACTCAGTAGGCAACCATATGCAAATGCAAATGTCATATCATGAAGTGTATCACTATACACCTAAAATTATTATTTTTCCCTCTTTATTTTTCAACCGAAAAACTAACTCTCTTTCCGCGTTTTGTGCACAAAACACCACACCTCTGTGGTATGCGGATGAACCACCGTTCCGGGCGACCCACCGCTATGTGTGGTCAGTGATTCATAGAGTGACTAAAAACAGGGGTTTAACCATGCACCTCGTCAGTAAACCAATTTTCGAAAACACAAACCTATAGGGAAAAATCTTTCATTTCACATAAAACAATAAACCACCAAAATTGCTTTATGCAAATGAATGCTCATGCCACAATGCACAAGTAAAATCAAGCAACACGGTAAAACACATAATTACCAACCGTCCTATTCCAATAGCCGTAATTACTGAAATGCCCCTACTCTATCAACGACTACAAGTCGCTCAACTATACTGATGTGATTACCGATCTTTCACTGGTAATGTCGAAAATTACCAAGATACCCCTCAAGTAGATGGAAAATTACCAAAATACTCCTCAATAGGCATATGGTTAATTACCATTCTACCCTCGGTAAAAAAACAAAGTTAATAAATTCCATCAACATATACATTTACGACACAATTGTAAACATATATATAAACAAATACATATATGAAAATATACACGTAAATACACATTCACATAGCATATCCATATATATAAACACATATATACACACTCATATATGTATATACATTTTATATATACATATATATGCACACAAATATAATTTGCATATATACATAATCACATATACATATACACATAAATACATATACAAAATACGCACATATAAATATATACTCACATACACATATATATGCACAAACACGTATATACACACTCATATATGTACACACATATTTTATACACATATACATGCATACTAATACTATTTATACATACACATAATTATATATATATATATATACATACCCCATGTATAAAGTACTAACAAAATTTATATATATTAACTTAATACTCCATTTAATAATGAAAGTATTATTTTTACATAACCCTCTACAAAATACACTTAAGTATATTTAATAAATACATACATAAAATATATGTATTTTATAAAATATATCTATATTAATAATTATACAAACACATGTATAATTAATTGTACTTGAGAAAAAATATATATATATATAATTAGTAATTGAAAATATATATATTAATAAACAAATAATAATTTAATTTATATATATATATATATATATATATAAAATAACTTGGAAATTAAAAAGACCATAATACCTCTCCAATTCCAAATATTCTCAACTTTACCTATTATAGAAAATAACAAAAATATCATCAATAATTTTAAAAATTACATTTATGTCCCTACATGTCAAATGACCAAAATGCCCGACCTTTTATGAAATTCCATTTATGTCCTTTACATGTAAATGACAAAATTGCCCTCAAACAATTTTAAAAATCCCATTTAAGTCCTTTACATGCAAATTGACCTAAATACTCTCGAACTTTTTAAAATTCCCAAAATACCCTTTTCAAGCAAAAGACCAAAATGTCCTCACTTGCAAAAATTTGCACATAACTTCCTATACATGGCGATTCCAATACATGCCCAAATTCAATCCATTTCACATTAATTCCACTAATTAACAAAGGCTTATACACTAATCCACCATCAAATTCAATTAGTTATGCAATTAACAATCAAAATCCCACTTTAAATCACATTTCCATCAAACCCTAAATCCCATAATTTGGGGCTTTAGCACATAGCGTAATACACATGAAATTTTGCTCAATCTAGCATTAAATCATGGAATCCAAGCATGTATTCATCAAGTAAACAAATAAAACACATGAAATTTACAAGGAATTAAAACGTAAGTTGCCTACCTTGAAGCCAAGCTAGCACACCTCTTTATAAGCCTTGAAAACCTCCAAAATAAATGCCAAAAACTCCCTAACACAGCCGGCCACTAACCCCACTTTCTCTCTTGAATTTTCTTTAAAGTTTGCAATTTTTTTCAAATTTCTCTCTTTAGAAATGGCTCTCTTTATAGGAAAATGACATATGTGAAAAGGTAAAAAGCCAAGAAGATGGTTGGCTACACTTGGTGAAAAGCAAGAAGGAAAGTCAGTCACACACACACACACAAACCAATTGCAATTTGGCAATTTTTTTTTAATAAAATAAATACCATAAAGTAAAGATATTTATATATATTATTTAAATAAATGAATTGTAAAGCAAAGTGGAGTGTCGGTCAAGAAGCTTTAAATTCCAATTGCCAACTAATTTTATCAATTAAATAATTATAAAATAAAATAAAATTAAAGATATTATTAAAGATATTAATATAATAATGAATAGTGAAAGTCAACCATGGTCAAATGGGTAGAAAAAGTCCCTCGTCTCCTCACAGGGTAGTCTCCGGCGAGATTGAACTCCGGCTTCTTTCCTTCGATAACTTGAACTCTGATTTTCGAATATCTACATCGCTAGCATGTCCCTCCTTTATCTTGTCCACGATCGAAGATTGATCGGTGTAGATATCGAACTTAACTCCGTACAGATAATGACGCCAGATCTTCAGTGCAAACACTACCGCTGGTAACTCCAAATCGTGTGTAGGGTAGTTCCGCTCATATGGCTTCAACTGACGTGAAGCGTAAGCAATCACCTTGCCGTTCTGCATGAGAACGCAACCCAGACCTTTTCCTAAAGCGTCACTGTAGACCCCGAAACTATCCTCGCTAATCAGCAAAACAAGAACAGGCGCAGAGACTAATTTCCTCTTCAACTCCTGGAAACTTTTCTCACACTCCTCCGACCAAATAAACTTGGTTTCCTTCCTTAACAATTACGTCAATGGCAATGCAATCTTAGAAAACCCTTCCACAAATCGGCGATAGTAGCCCGCCAAACCAAGAAAACTTCGGATTTCTCTGACGTTTGTTGGTCTCTTCCAATCCTGAACCGCTACAACCTTAGAAGGATCCACCTGAATCCTTTCAGCAGATATTACGTGTCCTAGAAAAACAATACTTCCAAGCCAAAACTCGCACTTCTTGAACTTGGAGTACATCTGCTTCTCACGCAAACACTGCAGCACTAACTCCAACTGCTCCTCGTGCTTAGTTATTGATTTGGAATAAATTAGGATGTCGTCGATAAACACCACCACAAATTTATCCAAATATTCATGAAAAACACGATTCATCAGATCCATAAACGCTGCTGGTGCATTCGTCAATCAAAATGGCATTACAATGAACTCATAATGTCCATACCTTGTGCAAAATGCACTATTCAGTCTATCCTCCTCCTTGATCTTCAACTGATGATATCCAGAACGAAGATCAATCTTCGAAAAGACACTCGCCCCTTGTAACTGGTCGAACAAATCGTCGATCCTTGGCAACGGATACTTATTCTTAATCATCACCTTGTTGAGCTCCCGGTAATCAATGCACAAACGCATTGAACCATCCTTCTTTTTCACGAACAGAACTGGTGCTCCCCAAGGCGAAACGCTAGGCTTAATAAAACCTTTATCCAACAAATCCTGCAACTGCTCCTTCAACTTCTTTAACTCTGCTGGAGCTATTCGATACCGCACCTTAGAAATAGGTGCAGTTCCGGGTACCAAATCAATTGTGAATTCCACTTCCCGATCCGGTGGTAACCCTTGTAAATCCTCTGAAAAAACATCCAAAAAGTATCGAACGACTTCGACGTCTTGCGGTTGAAGAGTATCTGGTTCTTTGTTAACGACGCTAACAAGGCAAACTTGACACCCTTGACGCAAACACTTAAAAGTTTGCATCGCCGATAGCAACTTAGGCCAAGGCCTAAACTTTGAGCCTGCAAACTCAAACTTCTGACCATCTACAGGGCTAAACTGAACTTTCTTTTCTTTGTAATCGATGTAAGCCCCACACTTAGATAATCAGTGCATACCAAAGATCACATCAAAATCCAACAATTCTAATATAATCAAATCAGCACACAGTGTCTTGTCACCGAGGCACACATCACAATTACCAAGCAAAGAAGTTGCAAACATACTTACACCCGAAGGTGTAGCAACAGATAAACCACGACCGAGACTAACAGGTTCCCTAGCCAATTTAGCAGCAAACTGGCTAGACACAAACATGTGTGTAGCACCCGAATCAAACAATACAAAAGCATTTAAACCATTTAAGGTAACGGTACCTGCAACCACCGTAGAGTCTTTTTTCCCCGCCTCCTCTTTGGTCAATGCAAACACCTGACCTTGCATAGGCTGAGTTTTTGCTACCCCGGGACAATTCCTCCTTATATGACCAGGCTTGCCACAACCATAGCACGTGATAGTTTTTCCCCAGCATTCTCTGAAATGCTGCCTTCCACACTTACTACACTACGGAACACCAGGTCGGTTATCACCCATCTTAAACTTGTTGTTGTTATCCCCTCGGTTAGTGCTTGACCACGGTTTCCCATCGAGCCTCCGCTTCTGCGGAAAACCTCTTTTCCACTTCTTCTTCGTAGGAGCAGAACTCGATCCTGCAGGTCCATTTGCCATCGGGGCTGGGTCCTTAGTGATCAACCGCACTCGCTGCAGAATCTCCGAGTATGTAGGGAATTGGAACATAGCGACTGCATTGTAGAGCTTTGATTGTAACCCCTTTTCGAAACGTCGAGCCTTATGCTCTTCAATGTCCACTAAGTGTGGTGCGTATCGAGAAAGTTCGTCAAACTTCCTTTCATACTCCACGAGGGAAAGATTTCCTTGCTTCAAACTTATAAATTCCGCTTCCTTTTCCTCCGTTTCACTCACGGAAAATACTTCTCAAGAATAAGGTCTTGAACAACGCCCACATCATCGGATGTTCATCAGTACGGTACGGCCTCTTGATCATATCCCACCAATGACTCGCTTCTTCCTTCAGCATGAAACATCGGTCGATAGAAAGATCTTCTCCAGCACAATCAATTCTCAGCCACTAATGGATTCATCGATCCACAAACTCCGGGGATGAAGATCACGAAGCCGCTTCACCACCGCATTAATTCCCAGTTGTTGTTGTTGCCAGGTTGTTGTTCTTGAACATTACGAGCCACCAGCCTTTCAATAGCCTCCACAAGGCGACTTGTAGCATCCCATGAATCGCCTCGGGCTCGGGTGAATGTTTCTTGGAAACGTGGCATCCATCCGGTGATAAAATAAATCTTAACCAAATTATTCGATAATAATTTGATAAGATACACAGCAAAGCCACACTTCATTTTTACAATAAAGCATTTACAACCAGCACACCATACATATATTATACAATATATACACAGCATATATATACCCATATATACATATACTATATGTATAAGATATAATACATATAAACAAACAACAACGTCACCAAACGCCGGAACTCTAGTCACTAGTAGGCTCATCCCCTAATCGGTATATTAACTAGCTCTCTACACAAAAACATCGCATCTCACATGCGTCCCTCTAACTCCCGAGTGAGTTGTCATCCAAACCAACGTCATGATACCTCCCACTGATGTGGGCGGAACGCTACCCTATGAGATCGCCTCCCGATAATGATGCGAAGAAGACTCTCTTCTTGATGTCGCCGTATGCATTGCCACCGGCTCGACTACCGGCATGTTGCGTCTCCCACGAACAGAGCAAGAGGCACTACTAAACAACACGGTAATGTAATGCAAAATAAATAAACATGCACTACTAAAAGAAATCCAAAGACAATCTACCTTGGCACGAAGGTGGTCACTGGAGCATCAACAAGTACATGTTCAAAAACCTAGGGCTTTGATACCAAAACTGTAACACCCCCTTACCCAAGCTTAGGTTCCCGAGTAAGGTGTGATAACCATATTTTTTTTTCTTCTAAATTTAATTTGCTTAAAATGTTTTTGGACATAACCACAATAAAATCAGAGAATTGCCTTTACTCTTTGAGACCGTTTCTCCAAACCATACTAAAACAGTATTACTTTAAAATAAAATAAAGTTTACACACCCACATCGTAAAGGAAAATGTAATATTTAAAAATACATACTATTATTGTCCAAAATATAACAAACTAAATGCGGAAGAACAATGCACTATATTACCTCCATCAAGACCCTATCAAGCCACTTGGCTTTGGACTTACCTGTCACACATGACATACAACTGTGAGTGAAAAATACTCTGTAGGCAACCATATGTAAATGCAAATGTCATGTCATGAAGTGTATCACTATACACCTAAAATCATTATTTTTCCCTCTTTACTTTTCAACCGAAAAAGCCACTCACTTTCCGCGTTTCGTGCACAAAACACAACACCTCTGTGGTATGCGGATGAACCACCGTTCCGGACGATCCATCGCTATGTGTGGTCAGTGATTCATAGAGTGACTAAAAACAGAGTTTGAACCATGCACCTCATCGCAACCAATTTTCAAAACCAAACCCATAGGAAAAATCTTTCATTTCACATAAAACAATAAACCACCAAAATTGCTTTATGCATATGAATGCTCATGCCACAATGCACAAGTAAAACCAAGCAACACAGTAAAACACATAATTACCAACCGTCCTATTCCAACAGCCGTAATTACTGAAATGCCCTACTCATCAACGGCGCAGTCGCTCAACCATACTGATGTAATTACCGATATACCATTGGCCACGGAAATTACCAAGATACCCCCAGTAGATGAAAAATTACCAAAATACTCCTCAATAGGCATATGGTTAATTACCATTCTACCCTTTAAAAAAGCGGAGTTAATAAATTCCATCAACATAATGCATTTATACACAATTGTAAACACATATATAAATAAATACATATATGAAAATATACACACGTAAATACACATTCACATACGCATATCCATATATATAAACACATATATACACACCCATATATGTATACACATTTTATATATACATATATATGCACACAAATATAATTTACATATATACATAATCACATATACACATACACATAAATACATATATAAAATACGCACATATAAATATATACTCACATACACCTATATATGCACAAACATGTATATACACACCCATATATATACATACGTATTTTATACACATATACATGCATACGAATACTATTTATACATACACATAATTATATATATATACATACCCCAATGTATAAAATACTCTCAAAATTTATATATATTAACTTAATACTCCATTTAATACGTAAAGTATTATTTTTATACATAACCCTCTACAAAATTCACTTAAGTATATTTAATAAATACGTACATAAAATATATGTATTTTGTAAAAATATAACTATATTTATAATTATACAAACACATGTATAATTAATTGTATTTGAGAAAATATATATATATATATATATATTAGTAATTGAAAATATATATATATTAATAAACAAATAATAATTTAATTTATATATATATATATATATTAAAATAACTTGGAAATTTGAAAAGACCATAATACCCCTCCAATTCTAAATATTCTCAACTTTACCCCTATTATAAAAAATAACAAAAATACCCTCAATAATTTCAAAATTTACATTTATGTTCCTACATGTCAAATGACCAAAATGCCCTTGACCTTTTTATGAAATTCCATTTATGTCCTTTACATGTAAATGACAAAATTGCTCTCAAACATTTTTTAAAATCCGATTTAAGTCCTTTACATGCAAATTGACCTAAATACCCTCGAACTTTTTTGAAAATTCCCAAAATACCCTTTTTCAAGCAAAAAGCCCAAAATGCCCTCACTTGCAAAAATTTGCACATAACTTCCTACACATGGCCGGTTTCAATACATGCCCAAATTCAATCCATTTCACGTTAATTCCACTAATTAACAAAGGCTTATACACTAATCCACCATCAACTTCAATTAGTTATGCAATTAACCATTAAAATCCCACTTTAAATCACATTTCCATCAAACTCTAAATCCCATAATTTGGGGCTTCACCATATAGCATAATACACATGAAATTTAGCTTAATCTAGCATTAAATCATGGAATCCAAGCATGTATTCATCAAGCGATAAATAAAACACATGAAATTTACAAGGAATTAAAACGAGGATAAGTTGCCTACCTTGAAGCCAAGCTAGCACACCTTTTTATAAGCCTTGAAAACCTCCAAAATAAATGCCAAAAACTCCCCAACACAGCCGACCACTAACCCCACTTTCTCTCTTGAATTTTTTTTAAAGTTTGCAATTTTTTTCAAATTTCTCTCTAAAATAACTCTCTCTAAAGGAAAATGACATATGTGAAAAGGTAAAAGCCAAGAAGATGGTGGCTACACTTGGTGAAAAGCAAGAAGGAAAGTCGGTTACACACACACACACACAAACCAATTGCAATTTGGCAATTTTTTTTTTTTTTAATAAAATAAATACCATAAAGTAAAGATATTTATATATATATATATATATATATATATATATTGTTTTAATAAATGAATTATAAAGCAAAGTGGAGTGTCGGTCAAGAAGCTTTAAATTCCAATTGCCAACTAATTTTATCAATTAAATAATTATAAAATTAAATTAAATTAAAGATATTATTAAATATATTAATATAATAATGAATAGTGAAAGTCAATCATGGTCAAACCCGGACCAAGGGCAAAATGGGTAGAAAAAGTTCCTCATTTCCTCACAGGGTAGTCTCGGTCCTCAGAAAATTCTCGGAGAACTCCGAAACTACTTGTTTCGATGAAAAAGGTAAAACCGCGATTTAATCGAAAACGCGTCCGGAAACCTACAGTTTTGAAAATAAATGAGGTTATTACACAAGGCTATAAGAAGACTACTATAAACCAATGTGTTTACTTTCAGAGGTTTCAGGATGGAAATTTTGTTGCACTTCTACTACATGTAGACGACATGTTTATCATTGGAAAAGATGCAGTGAAGATTAGTTAGCTGAAGAAGGAACTGTCTAAATCTATTGATATGAAAGACTTAGGACCAGCCCAACAAATTTTGGGAATGCAAATAGTTTGAGACAGGAAGAAGAAAATGTTGTGGCTATCTCAGGAGAAGTATGTTTAAAGGATGATAAAGAAATTCAACATGAATAATGCCAAACCAGTCAACATTCCTTTAGGAAATCACTTCACATTAAGTAATAATTTATGCCCTTCATCCAGGAAAGAGATGGGGGAGATGAAATATGTACCTTATTCTTCAACAATTGGGAGTCTAATGTATGCTATGTTATGCACTAGACTAAATATTGCTCATGCAATGGGAATAGTGAGCCGATTTATTTCTAATCCTTGAAAGAAACATTTGGAGGCAGTCAAGTAGATTCTCAAGTACCGAAAGGGTACATGAAGACATACGTACTGGTGGGAGCTGATCCAAGGCTATACAAATTCAAATATGGCGAGAGACCTTGACGGAAGAAAGTTTATTTTGGATTTTATTTATACTTTTACAGAGGGAGCTGTATCATGGCAGTCATGATTGCAAAGGTGTGTTGCTTTATCTACAACTGAAGCAGAGTACATTGCGATAGTAGAAGGAGCAAAAGAAATGTTATAGTTAAAGCGCTTTTGAATATCTAGGCTTCAAGTAGAAAATGTACGAGGTACATTGTGATAGCCAAAGTGCTGTAGACTTAAGCAAGAATTCAATGTTTGGACTAGTTTCAATCTTTACTACTTTATAATTTTCTTTGGATTACCCCACACTACCCACCAACCACCACCCTGTTTGGCTTAATTTAAAAGTGTGTTTTGCATTAACTGTAGTGTAAAAAGGTCAAATTTCCCACTTTCCTTGTCCTTGCCACTAAAAAGATATGTAAATCTAAAAAACTAAGTACATTGCCATATGATTGAACTTACAAATAACTTAAGACTTTGTGATTAGAGTAATTTTTGTTATCTGAAATTTACAGGTTTGGATGGACATTTAGTCTTCTAGTGCCAAGATCAGGTGGCAAAACCTATTCCCAGATATTTAAGGAAGCTGGTTCTGATACATCTGCAAGTCATAGTTATAGTGCTTGTTTGGGTGGCCCCACAAACATGAATGTGCCTCAGGCAAGTTGTTTCATTCCATTTGTTTCACAAATGGACATTTCTATAAACCACGTCTGTGGCTACCGCCACCTGAGTTGATATTTTTTTTCCCATTAAAGCAAATGTTATTCCGGTAATGATCACTAAGTTAATAGAACTACAAGATATAAAAATTTATGGAAAACTAGGCCATTGCAGGCTTCTAATGCTCATTAATAAGAGCGTTTGATTTAAAATGCTAGACAATCTCGATGGTTATTAACTAGAGGGAATTTTGATGTTTTATTAACCTTTTTTGCCATGCCTATGAGAAGGGTGAAAAATGTGTAGAAATCTCTAGTTCAAGGCTTTAAAATCAGTTTGTGGAATTCAAAGTACACTAGCCTATAATTCATTTTGTTATATTATATGTTGTGATGCCTTAAGACTATCTCTATTGTACCAACCTTGCAAATTGTTAAAGATGAAATATTTTGATAAAGTTAACAATGATCTGCATGTGATAGAGCAACTTGGACTCAAAAATTATCTTTTTACCATTACGTCAAGGCGTTTTTAATAAAGAATGAAGAGTGTTATTCAAGTAAAATATTCACCCTAAACTAGTTTTTCTTTTTGTGTGCTATAGTTGTTTTGTATAGTTGATAGAATCAGTCTACTATGTTATGTTGTTATCATCTAGTCGGTGTGTGGATGCCCTTAATACTTTGTTATGGTGATGTATGAAAACAAAGTATATTGGTTTTGGCACATTATCCATTTTATGCAACTCTTGAGAATGGTTAATTGCGCTGACGCAGGTATGCATCTCAACAACAAATAGGAAATTCCCTAGCCAAATGGGACACAAAGAAGGCCAGATATATCTTGCTTCCTCAAACACAGCAGTAGCATCAGCTTTAACTAGTTTTTTTACCGATCCTAGAGAATTCTTATAGTAGCTAGCTTATATTTGTTGGTGGTATCCTTGATCTATTTCAGATAAACCTCAATTAAGCTTGAGAATATATATGCACCATTGATGTGGAAGCAGTGGACAGAAGCTTCATTCTGGAGGCAGGTGACCTAATGTAGCTGATTAGATCCATAAACGGGATGGAGCCCCATTTGGGATTGCTTTTAAACCCCAGTTTCTATTTATTATAGAATCCTCAATGGAATTGAAGAGTTTGGTAAATCTAATAAAAAAGATAGATTCTTTGAGAATCACCCTCCTTTTGCAATAGTTTTGAGAAGCAGTATTCACATGCTTAGTCAATATAATTAATGAGCTGCTTCAATAACATAATGTTTATTTGGGTCATTAGAAACAATAAGAAGAATAAAGCAATATTTTTACCAAAAGCTAAATTTTTGTTATCTACAACACTTTTGAAACAACAGTTTACCATCAGACACTAGAGTTTTTTCCCCAGTTAATTGAGATTTTTCTTTAGCATAGCTAAAGCAACTCCTCTTCCCGAACTCATAGTAAGGCATATGATATATGGTTGGAAAGCGAAGAAGATGAGCTTTAATTTAAATATTTTTTTAGAACTTATTAATGGTAGCGGTGGGGCTCCGACGCCCTAGTGTTGTCTTACTAGATTTATACAGTTTTACAAGAAATTAAATTTAAAGACCTTCCCAAACTCGGATTGAGGCATATGATATATGGTTGGAAAGCTAAGATGATAAGATTTAATTTAAATATTTTTTTAGAATTTTTTGAGTAGATTTAGGCCTTAAAATCATATTTGAAATTTAAGTGATGTACGGTTGATAAATACAATATTTAACAATGACAGAGGACGATAGTATGGCATTGGTGATGGCCCACCGATGGGCACCTTGGCCTTGGCCTGATGGTGACCACTAGCTGTGTAGGTCAAATGGGCTATCCCAATTTTAAAATGTGACTGTTCATAAGAATATAAGGGTAATTTTGAACCACTTTTATAATTATACGACTTTTGAGTTATTTTTCATTAAATGAGGTTGGAGTTTGCTATGACATCGAAAAACTATTCCAAATAACAAAAACAAAAATGTACATTCCAAATAAGACAGCTGATGGACTCACAGTGGTGCTTGGTTATACACATTGTTTGACTGACTCGCTTTTAAAGCTTTTGGGCAAAGTTTTGCTGTCATTTGTTATGATGACGTGTCCCTAATTATATATCACAGGAGTGTACATTTTTTATCCTATTGCTGCAAAATCTGGTCCTGATCTGACTTGTTATATGGCTTAAAGGCAAGTTAATCATTCCAATTTGCTTTCACATTGCTTGCTCAACAAAAATCTTAAAGAATTGCACCTAAATACAGTGAAAAGGACATCTACTTATGAAGAATTAGAGTTTAAGTTGTGATAAATTTTATTTGTGTATCACATGTATTCAGTCACTAAAATTGGTTTAGATTACATGACCTTTTAAAAAAATAAAACAAATTTTTCCAACGTCCTTTGTAAATTTTTCATTCTGATTATTTGTTTTTCAATTCAAATTCATTTTAATAGGTTAATATGTGGGTACATGGACTGTGGCTATATCTTTGTTCCTAGCCATAAAAAAAAGCATTTGGTCACTTATAAAGGAATTTTGGTGACAAAATTCTTGACAAAAATTAAAATTCATAGACAATACAAAATTAAATTTTGCCATATTAAAACCGAGCTCCTCACCACTTTTATCCCTTTTGAAAACAACTTGAAAATAATAAGCCTATTAGGAATTTGTTAATATGCACCTCTCATACATATGCATGTTCTGAGATATGTTATCTAATTAATTGTGTAAAGTTTTCCAACGAAAATAATTAGATGCACTGCCTACACGGTTTGTATTTTTGAAAGCAGATTTATGTTGTTAACTGAAAATTTAATAGATAATTAATGTTATGTTATTGTTATTTTTTATACATAAAAGTACATAAGAGGTATATATGTTTTATTTTTTATTTTATCAAAGATAATCAGTAATGGTTGTTATTCCCCCACCACCCCACCCAAACAAAGAATATATTCTCTCTTGCTTATTATTCAAATATCAGTCATAATAATGGATAAATAAAAAACAAGGACTAATCACAAAGCTTCTGGAACACATGCACATTTATTTCTTTTGGTCATTATAACAACTTGGGGAACGGGGGTTTACATTTATTTCTTAGGCGTTCAACCCAGAAACTTAGGTTTAAACCAAGGCATTTGCCATCTGGGATGTCCCTATGGGACACTATAAAAACATACAGATTGACAAATAGAAGGACGCCAAACAGAGACACATGGACAAATAAAAGTATGACACCTCAGACAGCTGCCTCAACACAGGCAGGATTAACCAAGTAATCGGTAGGAGAGCTTAAGAAGTAAGTGATTGGCTCTTGGCAAAGCCAGACCAAAAACTTCAGTCATATCAATGTCATCAGGCTTCATCCCAGAAGGAAGCTCCATATTAAAACAATGCACCAGCTGAGCCACAACCAATCTAACCGTAGTCAATCCCAATTGCATTCCAGCACATATTCTCTGACCAGACCCAAATGGTATAAGATCAAAGTCATTCCCTCTTATGTCTATATTCTTCTCAATGAATCTTTCAGGGCAAAACTCTTCCACATTTTCGGACCACACGTTTTGGTCATGTCCTATTGCCCAAACGTTCACTATGATTCTTGATTTCCTTGGTATGTGATATCCTTCAATGGTTGTGTCCTCTGTGCACTCTCTAGGAGGAAATGGTGCAACTGGATGTAGCCTGAGGCTTTCCTTCACCACCATGTACAAGTAATCTAACTTTTCCAAGTCCTTTTCTTCCACCATTCTTCCCATGCCTATAACATTTTGTAGCTCGTCTTGAAGCTTTTTCATCACCTTAGGATTCCTTATAAGTTCCGATATGGTCCAGTCCACGGAAACGGCTGGGGTATCATATGCAGCCGTGATTAACTCGACTAAGATGGCTTTGATACTTGTTCGATCATATACGTGGACGTTTTTGTCTTGAGGTTTTGTAGGTTTGTCCATCATTGAAAGCGCCAATGATGAAGTCACCGGAGTTTTGCTTGTTAGTGTTACATTTACTTTTGATGATCTTTTCCACTACTTGGTCTATTAACTTGTTAGCTTTCCTCATTCGCCCCGTTAATCCCTGAAGTTAGAACAATATATATGTGTGTGTATATATATATATAAGGAGTTTAAGTTAATGTCAACGAAATAAGACAATGTTCCTTTTTGAGAGCACAACTAATTTATACCTACTCTCATTATAGGAATATTGGTTATTAATATTGTTGTCAACAAAAGAGAGGCTTTTTACACATGAAAATGACAATATTGAAAGAATAATGTAGCTTTTAGGGAGTAAACGACAAACCTGTAGATCAAGTTTCCCAAGCAAAGGCACATAATCAGCAAGATTGAAAGCTCCAATCAAGTGCAACACCTCCTCGACAAGCCCTTTCAAATCATACCTATCATCCTTCTTCTTCCCCAATATCATCATCGTCGATATGTCCGCCACCACCTCATTGATCTTACTACTTATATCTACCACCTCACCGGTTTCCGATTTCTTGGGCACCAACAACCCTATCTCTCCTTCCTCAACGATGCAACGACTCAATCTTGATGAACTTCGGAAGGTTTAAATTGCATATTCTTCTTGTATTCATAGCGTGGTCCATATTCGGAGAAAGCCATTCCTTTAGTACCGCACGCCAAGTACTCGAAAGCTTGGATTTTGGGCGGTCCGCCATTTTCAAGTGGGTCTTGAGGAGCAGAGTAGCGCTTGAGGGGCGAGGACGCATGGTCGGACATTGCCGAGCCACAAGGACATGATGTGTCCGTGTTTTGAGACAGCTTTTGAAGGCTACGATGTGGGAGGGTACCGATTTGATGGAGGTTTCCGATTATTGGTAGGGCTCGTGGTCCCGGAAGTTTCCGCCATTTTGCGTGTTTTTTGTACCGGATAGAGATCACAAGAACCACTGCGAGAATGGCTACAATGATGGAAGACATGGTGTCTACTCACGTGTATGTAGGATTTGGTTTAAAAGGAAAGATAAATATTGATTGGCGGAAGGAAAATGAAAGAAAGGAAATGAAGGGAAAGTGTGAATGATTAAGTGTGGCTCCAATCCCATTCTATATGGATTAATAATGTTTTTTGTCACGTGCAATATTGAATAATATAATAATAACGCTTTCAATTGCTGACCATGACATGGAAATTGGGAATATTTATTTCTTTTAACAATACTTGCAATTACATTTATTTAAAAAATTAACTTTTATTGTGTAAGTTTCCTTCAAACGCATACACGTTTTAATAATTTAAATATATAGTTGTTCTATTACTTGATTGTATATATTTTAAGAAAACATGTGCCAAGTATTTCATAAGTAAATTAAATTCAATTATTGTTCTATTATTATGTACATGTGCCAAGTACATGTGCAAAAGATAGAAATTTTGTTGCAATGAAAATAAATTAAATTGAAAAAGATAATAATATAGTTTTTAATTTTGCATGGTTGTCATGTTCTTAATTCCAACCCACCTACCCACAAATTGACAAATGGATGCTACGAATGAGTGTCGATCATGCTCTATTTGAAGTTTTGTTAAAGATGAAAAGTGAGGTGTATGTTGATGACCGCTTGATGCCCACAATTTTAATTATTCGCTTGTAATGTGAAGAGGAAGAGGGTGTACCAAAACTTCATTATAATATAGTTATTTCAATTGCGACTCAAAGAGGACTTAAATCGTGGCTCTAAATATATAATCTTAATTATCTTTAAATGTAATGCGAGAGAGACACCAACTAGAAGCAAATGTTTCTATTTTTTATTTTTATTTTTATTTTTTAGTGGGTGTTTTATGACACATTATTATATGATGATTTTATTACGGAAATTTTAAAGTTTTTGGATTTGGTATACAATTTTCATTCCCTTTCTAGCTCTAAATTGTTGATGTAGAAAATCGAATCACCAATAATTAGTACCTCAGATTCTACATAGATTTGCTCATAAACTATGAATAACGACGTGTCTAACGCTCGAGCAGATATAACAAGAAAATTTTGTAAGCTTTTGGATTTAAATACTATCAATTATTGGCACCCAATTAAAGACTAACGTTTTAAACGTGAGAAACTAGAAAGTAAACAAAAATGGACGCCTCCAGTGATTGTAGAGGATGGAATTATGATAAGCGGAGCTCTCTATAAATACCAAACCAGCCAAGTTTTTGAAGCAAAATAGCTACTACTGCCTACTTGTACTAGCTAGCTAGCAACTGAAGCCCATTTTCATCAAAACCTTCATCTCTTTTCCTCAAATTAACCAAAAAAAAAAAAAATGCCCATTGAGGTTTCATCTGCTCAAGCTAATTCATCCAATGGCTCTTCAACACAGGTTACTCGCCGATCTGCGAATTTCCATCCTAGTCTTTGGGGGGATTATTTCCTCAAATATGCTTCTCAGTCCCGCCAGGTATATATAGTACTAGCTAGTCTTTTCTAATAATAGTGTATAATCCTATATATTTATTATACATGGTCATATTTACGTGACTAGCTAGTAATGGAGTAGTGTAGTGTATTAATCATGATTTAAATAATTATGTTTATAATAATTTTTTAGGAAGTTGATATCATTAATCTTGAGCAACAAGCTGGTGAGGAACTAAAAAGGAAGTGAAGGCGATGCTTGCGCTGCAAAACTCCCTCAAAGAAGTTAGAATTGATCGATTCAATTCAACGCTTGATTTGTCATCATTTTGAGGCGAAATTGATGAAATGTTGAAGCAATTACAGGAATTAATCAATCTTGATGAATATTTTATTGATGGATCCCACAACCATATTGTAAACCTCCACACCATCTCTCTTTGGTTTCGACTACTTAGACAAGGAGGATATAATATATCAAGTGGTAATTAAGCTTTTAATTTTGTTACTATATATCACACACGTACCATTATTTTTAATTTTAATCTAACAAACTACGTCTTAATGGAAGTTGTAAATTAATTGCAGATATATTCCACAAGTTCACCAACAAAGAAGGAAAGTTCAAAGAGGAGCTTGTGAATGATGTTGAAGGAATGTTAAGCTTGTATGAAGCTGCACATTGGAGGGTCCAGGGAGAGCATATATTAGAAGAGGCACTCTCCTTCACTACCACTCAACTTCGTCCTCCGCCGCCTCAACCATTGTGAACCCGTTCTTGCTGAACAAGTCAAGCATTCCTTAAGGCAGCCCATGAGGATGGGCTGCGAGGATTGAGCAAGACACTACATTTCTATCTATCGCACCCAGCTTCTCTTAGTGATGATCAAATCCTACTTACTTTTGCCAAGTTGGATTTCAACATTTTGCAAAAATGCACGGAAAGAACTTTCGATATATCAAGGTACATATATAATTTAGCATTTTTGAGTGTGTCTACGTCTATACAGCTAGGTTATCATGTTGATCGAGACTACTAAAATTATCATAGGTGGTGGAAAGATTTGGACTTTGCATCAAAGCTACCTTTTGCCGAGGCAGTGGTAGAATGTTACTTTTGGATTACGGGAGTATATTTTGAGCCACAATATGCACTTGCTAGAAGAATTGTAACCAAAGTAATGGCCGTGACATCGTCATTGATGATATATATGATGTTTATGCAACATTTGATGAACTCAAGTCTTCACCAAGCAATTGAAAGGTTTGCTTCCTAATTTAATTTTGTAACTCTAATTTTTTGTAGGGTAGTACATTTCTCCATAATATATTAATTATTTAGTACTAATTCTATCTTTGAAATTATAATTAACCCTCCACCTAATTAATTCGTTAACTATCATCGATGGGATGTGATGCATGAATCAGCTACGGAATACATGAAATATTGTTACAGGCACTCTTAGATGTGTATGAAGAAATTGAGCAACTGATGACCAAGAGGGAAGATCATATTCGTATACTATGCTAAAGAAGAAGTAAGTAGTTATACTATACATATACATTATGTATGTACGTATACTAGTGCATGTAATTTAAAATGAATATATATACTCTTACGTATAAATAAATATGTATATTATATTGTTTGGATTTTAATTGATCTAATCCATTCCGTAATATATATATATATATATAAATGGCTTGCAGATGAAGAAGCTAACCCGAGTCTACTTCACTGAAGCTAAATGGTTCAAAGAAAATATATACCAATTTGGATGAATATATGGAACTCTCACTAGGATCGTGTGGTTATTCACTGCTTACAACCACTTCTTTCCTTGGGATGGGAGATATTGCTACAAAGGAGGTTTTTCATTGGGTTTCAAATGGTCCTAGGATTGTCAAAGCTTCGTCAACTATTTGTAGGCTTATGGATGACGTGGTTGACCATAAGGTATCTAGCTAGTTTGGATATTTAAGAGTTAATGATTATTCTTTGTTAGCTTGATATAAATACATACATACATAATTTTGTAATATATATATGAAATAGTTTGTTTGGATATGTTTTTAGTTTGTGCAGGAACACAATAAGGGGCATGGGGATAGTGCCTCTGGCGTGGAATGCTACATGAACAAACATGGTGTTTAGGAGGAAGAGGCTTGTGATGAACTACGTAAGCAAGTTGTGGATCGTGGAAGGATATAAGCGAGGAGTGTGTTGAACCAAGAGATGTGCCAATGGCTCTTCTTATGCGACCAGTCAACCTTGCAAGGGTAATGGGCGTTTTTACAAGGATGGTGATGGCTACACTCATGCTGCTGGTCCCATGAAAACTTTTATCTCTTCTTTGCTTGTTCATCCTATTCCAATTTGATTCCAAATTATATTATTGGAATTCTATGCCAATATTGTTTTAATTTCCCATACTAATATTTCCATTTACTAATAAATGTCCCAAATTTAAATAAATTTCCTCATATTATATATATATGGGGACTCGTAGTTTTTATTATTATTATTTTGTGAAATAAATAATATGTATCTCATAAAATAATGATTTCTTTGTTAAATATACAGAATAGTGATCGTATTTTGTTCATGTGAATTATTTCTATTATAAATTGGCTTGCTTTTATTCTAGTTTCTAGTTTTTGCTTAAGGTCCTCTAATTTTTAAAATTTCTATTGAGGCTCTCGATTTTAAAATTTCTTGCAATGTAAGACAATTGAAACACGACCCTATTTTAAAATTTGAGTTAAAATACAACATCAGCTTTCTCTCTTTTAGTTTTGGCAAGGAAAAATTCTTCATGGAATATATATATAAAAAAAGGCAAAAACAAAATAATGAAGCGATTATAGAGAACAAAAGTAATAAAAATATTTGTTTTGATGACAAACACCTTAATAATTTTATTTAAACTCCTTGTAGATCTTCCTACTGATAAAGTTGTCTAATCTACAAGCAAACACTTTCCCATCCTTCTAACAAAATTTAGAAGAAAGAAACCAAAGCCATCTCATTGAAATGGAGCAGGAACAACTTGTTTAGGTTCACAATTTTCATAAAAGAAGTACCTATAGAACATAAGGAAAACAGAGGATGGAAAAAGGCTTAACTTGTATATTGGGTTGAAACAATATAAATACATCTCGTACACATGGTAGTTATAGGTGATAAGTGATTTACAAAACAAGCTATTCCATATACAAGGAACAAAGTATATCGAAGCTAACTAGCATAATACGGTATGGATTACAATATGCCATTATGCTCCCTCAAGATTTGGGTTACGTCATGAACACCAATCTTGGACCGGAGTGATTGGAAAAACTATTTGGAGAGAGGTTTGGTAAGGGTATCAGCAAGTTGATCGTTGCTTGAAACATGGGGCACGCGAAGAGAGCCATCAAAAATTTTGTCCCGTACAAAGTGAAAATCAATGCGCACATGTTTCATTTTAGAATGAAGTTTGGGATTGGCACACACATAGGTTGTTCCAAGATTGTGCATGATTGATGGTGGGCGTAGTAGTGGAAGAGACTTTCAGTTCTTGAAGCGGTGAAACCAACCAACAAACCTCGAAGTGGTATGAGCCACCGATACTACCGATGGAAGACCATGAAATGGACTTTTGCTTCCTAGAGGACCATGAGATTGGATTGCAACTAAGGAAGACAATGTAACCTGTGGTGGAAGTGCTATCATCTCGATTTCCTACCCAATCGGAAAGCATGCAAGGTTAAGGGCGTTGGGTGCGGTGAAGACCAAGCGAGGGCGGTTTAAGTAGCAAGGACTTCGTTTACTGCTACCCAATGAGAGTCCAGTAGGTTGATGCATGAGCGGGAATGTTTGTTAACGATGAATCGACATCAAGTCTTGTGAGAGAAAGGTATTGTAAGCTTCCCACTACCTATCAATGTTGCTTTGGTGAAGAGAGTGGCGAACCATCAGACAAGGTGAGAGAGGTTGAAGAAGCCATTGGAGTATGGACATCCGGTGAGTCTAACATGTTGGATGTTTCAAGAAGATCCAGAATGTACTTTTGTTGGGATAAAAGATACGGTTCTTTGTGGGAATGACCTCCACACCAAGGAAGTAATGCAACTCACCAAAGTCTTTGAGAGAAAATTTTTTGGATAGGGATAAGACAAAGTAGTTAAGCAAAGAGCGATTATTACCTGTGAGGAGGATGTCATCGACATAGACCAAGAGGTATAAAACCAAGCTTACATGGCTGAAGATGAAGAGAGAGGTGTCGGCGTATGCATTCTTAAATTCATAGGCAAGTAAAAAGGAGTGAAGTTCCCTGAACCAGGCTCTAGGCTTGTTTTAAGCCATAGATGGCCTTCAGGGGCAAACATGGGATGGAGTTGATGGATCCACAAAACCAAGGGTTGTTACATGAAGACTTCTTCACTTAGGGGCCATGAAGGAAGGTGTTATTGATATCCATCATGCATTATGGACCACCCATTGGATAAGGCAAGGTGCAATATTACATGAACTATTGCGGTTTCACAGCGGGGCTGAAAGTGTGAGTAGTCGATCTTTGGGGCGTTGATGGAAGCCCTTGGCTACCAACGGACCTTATAGCGATCCGCGGAGCCATGCGGGTTGCGTTTGACACGAAAAACCCACTACGGTGACTTCACGTTATGCAAAGGATGAGAAGGAACCAACTCCCATGTAGCATTACGTAGTAAAGCATCATATTCAGCGATCATAGCATGGCGCCAGCGAGTAGACTTTAGCACTTGAGAGGCTATTCTTGGCTCATCTGCATTGGCAAGAGATACATTAGAAGCAATAAAGTCTTTAAAGAGCTTAGGTCAAAACACATTGTTTAAGGCTCTTATGCGCATTGTATGCGTACATCTGAAGGTGTGATAAGACACACGGAATCCATAAGCTTAGGGTGCTATGTGGTGGAGGTGAGGGTGGAGAGCCAACAATTGAGCGGTGTGGTAAGCTTTGTGGAGGTGGAGCCCAAGGAAGGATTATTGCTGCGAGGAGTGTCGTCCATTGTTGGCGGAGAAGAGGCGGCGGAGTGGCCACGAGTGAAACAAAGTTGATCACAGAGCCACTTGTAGTTGCTTTCGATGGTTGGAAAGGGCGTGGTGATGAGGTAGGGCCATGTACGGTGATGATGGAGGTCAGCGTTAAGAATCGAACCGGGATGGCGGTGTTATGAAGGCTGATTAGAACCGAAAAGGGTCTTTAGTTTTGTGGTAGAATGAGCTGTGAGCGGAGAGTCATCAAGGGGGGCATCAAGTCGTTTCCTGTAGCGGGTATGTTCAATGAGTATTTCATAAATTTCCTTAAAAGAAATTAGAGTATCACGGGTATGAAACAGGCGATAATGTTTTCATTATCCTTTGGAAAGACCTTTGAGGATATAGAGGGTGAGTTAGGGCTCACTAACGGCATGGTTAAGAAGGGCAAGTTCATGCATGCATGATTTGGCGTCGGTCAGTACTTAATCCGGGCGAGAACCTTGACAGGATAACTTTCTCGGGAAGAAGTAGCATGCGAGATCGAGATGGCTTGGCAAAGGTTAATGCTAGCTTACGCCAAGCATCCTTAGATATAAATAACGAGAGGAGACAAGCCAATGAATGTCTTTGGACAAGGAGGCAAGGAGTGCACTTTCGAGTAGAGAATCTTGATGAACCCGAGCGAGAAAGTGCAGGTTTGGAGAGTTGGTGATATCAGGTAGTACGGATAGGGGACAAGGAGTGATGCTGTCGATAAAACCATAGAGGTCATAGCCGATAAGGAGGGCATCAAATTGTTTGTTCGAAGAGAAGTAGGTAGTATCAGTGAATTTGAGAGGTGCTTGGGTTGCCACATTTATGACAACCAAGGTGCAATTGGCAAAGGTAGGTTTAGTGCTAACAAGCAAGGGACTGGTAGCATAGGTGGAGGAAAGAGAAGGAGTTGAAGCCATGGGGAAGAAGAGAGGGAGCAAAATCAGCTTTAACTAGTTTTGTTACCGATCTAGCAGCAACATCAGCTTTAACTAGTTTTGTTACGATCTGAGAATTCTTATAGTAGCTAGCTTATATTTGTTGGTGGTATCCTTGATCTATTTAAGATAAACCTTAATTAAGCTTGAGAATATATATGCTCCATTGATGTGGAAGCAGTGGTCAGAAGCTTCATTCTGGAGGCAGGTGACCTAATGTAGCTGATTAGATCCACAAACGGGATGGAGCCCCATTTGGGATTGCTTTTAAACCCAGTTTCTAATTATTATAGAATCCTGATGGAATTGAAGAGTTTAGTAAATTTAATAAAAAGATAGATTCTTTGAGAATCACCCTCCTTTACTGATAGTTTTGGGAGCGGTGTTCACATGCCTATTTAATATAATTAAAGACGCTGATAACACCTTGCCAAACCTACTTGTTGGCTTTGGACTTACACACACACATGACATACAATTTGTGAGTGAAAAATACTCGATAAGCAACCATATCAAATGCAAATGTCATGTCATGAAGTGTATCACTATACACCTAAAATTATTATTTTTCCTCTTTATTTTTCAACGAAAAACTCACTCTCTTTGCGTTTAGGTACACAAAACACCACACCTCGTGGTATGCGGATGAACCACGTTCAGGCGACCCGTATGTGTGGTGATTGATTCATAGAGTGACTAAAAGCAGGGGTTTAACAGTATGCCTTATGTGCAACCAATTTTGAAACCTATAGGGAAAAATCTTTCATTTCACATAAAATAATAAACCACCAAAATTGCTTTATGCAAATGAATGCTCATACAATGCACAAGTAAAATCAAGCAACATAAAACACATAATTACCAACCGTCTATTCCATAGCGTAATTCTTGAAATGCCCTACTCATCAGCGTACAAATTATTTCACCATCTTGATGTGATTACCGATCTTTCACCGGTAATGTCGAATTACCAAGATACCCTAGTAGATGGAAAATTACCAAAATACTCCTCGATAGGCATATGGTTAATTACCATTCTACCCCGGTAAAAACGAGTTAATAAATTCCATCAACATATACATTTCGACACAATTGTAAACATATATATAAACAAATACATATATGAAAATATACGCGTAAATACACATTTACATACACATATCCATATATATAAACACATATATACACACTCATATATGTATATACATTTTATATATACATATATATACACAAATATAATTTACATATATACATAATCACATATACATATACACATAAATACATATACAAAATACAGCATATAAATATATACTCACATACACATATATATGCACAAAACGATATATACACACTCATATATGTACACACATATTTTATACATATATACATGCATACGAATACTATTTATACATACACATAATTATATATATATATATATATATACATACCCCATGTATAAAGTACTAACAAAATTTATATATATTAACTTAATACTCCATTTAATACGTAAAGTATTATTTTTTACATAACCCACAAAATACACTTAAGTATATTTAATAAATACATACATAAAATATATGTATTTTATAAAAATATATCTATATTAATAATTATACAAACACATGTATAATTAATTGTACTGAGAAAAATATATATATATATAATTAGTAATTGAAAATATATATATTAATAAACAAATAATAATTTAATTTATATATATATATATATATATTAAACTAACTTGGAAATTAAAAGACCATAATACCTCTCCAATTCCAAATATTCTCAACTTTACCTATTATAGAAAATAACAAAAATATCATCAATAATTTTAAAATTACATTTATGTCCTACATGTCAAATGACCAAAATGCCCACGACCTTTTATGAAATTCCATTTATGTCCTTTACATGTAAATGACAAAATTGCCCTCAAACAATTTTAAAATCCCATTTAAGTCCTTTACATGCAAATTGACCTAAATACTCTCGAACTTTTTAAAATTCCCAAAATACCCTTTTTCAAGCAAAAGACCAAAATGTCCTCACTTGCAAAATTTGCACATAACTTCCTATACATGGCGATTCAATACATACCCAAATTCAATCCATTTCACATTAATTCCACTAATTAACAAAGGCTTATACACTAATCCACCATCAACTTCAATTAGTTATGCAATTAACAATCAAAATTCCACTTTAAATCACATTTCCATCAAACCTAAATCCCATAATTTGGGGCTTTAGCACATAGCGTAATACACATGAAATTTTGCTCAATCTAGCATTAAATCATGGAATCCAAGCATGTATTCATCAAGTAAACAAATAAAACACATGAAATTTACAAGGAATTAAAACGTAAGTTGCCTACCTTGAAGCCATACGCCTCTTTATAAGCCTTGAAAACCTCCAAAATAAATGCCAAAACTCCCTACACAGCCACTAACCCCACTTTCTCTCTTGAATTTTCTTTAAAGTTTGCAATTTTTTCAAATTTCTCTCTTTAGAAATGGCTATCTCTTTATAGGAAAATGACATATGTGAAAAGGTAAAAAGCCAAGAAGATGGTTGGCTACACTTGGTGAAAAGCAAGAAGGAAAGTCAATCACACACACACACACAAACCAATTGCAATTTGGCAATTTTTTTAATAAAATAAATACCATAAAGTAAAGATATTTATATATATTATTTAAATAAATGAATTGTAAAGCAAAGTGGAGTGTCGATTGAGAAGCTTTAAATTCCAATTGCCAACTAATTTTATCAATTAAATAATTATAAAATAAAATAAAATTAAAGATATTATTAAAGATATTAATATAATAATGAATAGTGAAAGTCAACCATGGTCAAATGGGTAGAAAAAGTCCCTCGTCTCCTCACAGGGTAGTCTCGTGAGATTGAACTCATTACTTTCCTTGATAACGAACTCGATTTTCGAATATCTACATCGCTAGCATGTCCTCCTTTATCTTGTCCATGATCGAAGATTGATCGGTGTAGATATCGAACTTAACTCCGTGAATAATGGCCTTGGATCTTGATTACAAACACTACTGCGGTAACTCCAATCGTGTGTAGGGTAGTTCGGCTCATATGGCTTCAAGCGGCGTGAAGCGTAAGCAATCACCTTGCGTTACGCATGAGAGCCTTGACGGTTCTTTCCTAAAGCGTCCTTTAGACCCGAAACTATCCTCGCTAATCAGTAAAACAAAGCGGTAGCGAGAGACTAATTTCCTCTTGACTCACGAAAACTTTTCTCACTCCTCCGACCAAATAAACTTGGTTTCCTTCCTTAACAATTACGTCAATAGCAGCGTAATCTTAGAAAACCCTTCCACAAATCGTGATAGTAGCCGCCAAACCGAAAACTTGGTTTCTCGGCGTTTGTTGGTCTCTTCCAATCTGAACATTACAACCTTAGTAGGATCCACGAGATCCTTTGGAAGATATTACGTGTCCTAGAAAAACAATACTTCCAAGCCAAAACTTCGCACTTCTTGAACTTGGGTACATACGCTTCTCCGCAAACAACTGCGGCAACTCCAACGCTCCTCGTGCTTAGTTATTGATTTGGAATAAATTATGATATCGTCGATAAACACCACCACACATTTATCAAATATTCATGAAAAACACGATTCATCGGATCCATAAGCGGCTGCTGGTGCATTAGTCAATCAAAATGGCATTACAATGAACTTCGTAATGTCCATACCTTGTGCAAAATGCACTATTGATCTATCCTCCTCCTTGATCTTCAGCGATGATATCGAGCGAAGATCAATCTTGAAAAAGACGCCCTATAGCTGGTGAACAAATCGTCGATCATTGGCAGCGGATACTTATTCTTAATCATCACCTTGTTGAGCTCCGGTAATCAATGCAAGCGCATTGAACCATCCTTCTTTTCCGCGAGCAGGCGGGTGCTCCCAAGCGCTAGGTTTAATAAAACCTTTATCCAACAAATCACGCACTCCTTCAACTTTAACTTCTGCTGGGCTATTGATACGCACCTTAGAAATAGGTGCGATTCGAATACCAAATCAATTGTGAATTCCACTTCCCGATCCGGTGGTAACCGCTTGTAAATCCTCGAAAAACATCCAAAAGTCTCGAGCGACTTCAGCGTCTTGCGGTTGAAGAGTATCGGTTCTTTGTTACGACAACAAGGCAAACTTGACACCCTTATGAAACACTTAAAAGTTTGCATCGTCGATAAACTTAGGCGAGGCCTAAACTTTGAGCACGCAAACTCAAACTTCGACCATCTAGGGCTAAATGAACTTTCTTTTCTTTGTAATCGATGTAAGCCCCACTTAGATAATCGGTGCATACCAATCACATCAAAATCCAACAATTCTAATATAATCAAATCGGCACCGCGGTGTCTGTCAGAGGCACACATCACAATTACCAAGCAAAGAAGTTGCAAACATACTTACACGAAAGGTGTAGCAGATAAACCACGGCCAGAGACTAACGGGTTCCACTAGCCAATTTAGCGACAAGCGGCTGAACCTGAACATGTGTGTAGCACCGAATCAAACAATACAAAAGCATTTAAACCATTTAAGGTAGCGGTACTGCAACCAAGTAGAGTCTTTTTCCCATCCTCTTTGATCAAACACGACCTTGCATAGGCTGCGAGTTTTGCTACCGGGACAATTCCTCCTTATATGACCGGAGTTGCCACAACCATATGCGTGATAGTTTTCCCGGCATTCTACGAAATCTTGCCTTCCTCTTACTACACTACGGAACACCGGTCGGTTATCACCCATCTTAAACTTGTTGTTGTTATCCCGGTTAGTGCTTGACCACGATTTCCCATCGAGCCTCAGCGGAAAACCTCTTTTCCACTTCTTCTTCAGTAGGGCGAACTTCGATCCTGCGAGTCCATTTGCCATGGGCGGGGTCCTTAGTGATCAAGCGCTTCATTGCGAATCTCAGTATGTAGGGAATTGGAACATAAGCGCATTGTAGAGCTTTGATTGTAACCCTTTTGAAGCGTCGAGCCTTATGCTCTTCAATGTCCACTAAGTGTAGTGCGTGTCGAGAAAGTTAAGTCAAACTTCCTTTCATACTCCACGAGGAAAGATTTCCTTGCTTCAAACTTATAATTCCGCTTCCTTTTCCTCCCGTTTCACTCACGGAAAATACTTACTCCAAGAATAAGGTCTTGAACAAGCGCCCATCATGGGATGTTCATCGATCAGATACACCCTCTTGATCATATCCCATGATGGCGGCTTCCTTGACATGAAACATCGGTCGATAGAAAGATCTTCTCGACTCCGAATCAATTCTCGACCACTAATGGATTTATCGATCCGTCAAACTCAGGGATGAAGATCCAGCTAGCCCCACCGCATTAATTCCCGCGAGGTTCTTTGTTATTCTTAGAGGTTGTTGTTCTTGAACATTACGAGCCACCAGCCTTTGATGGCCTCCACAGGCGACTTGTAGCATCCCGTAGGCGCTCCGGGCTCGGGGTGAGCGTTTCTTGGAAAGCGTGGCATCTACATCAGTGATAAAATAAATCTAACAAATTATTCGATAATAATTTGATAAGATACAATGAAACACCTTCATTTTACAATAAAGCATTTTACAACCACACCATACATATATTATACAATATATACGGCATATATATACCCATATATACATATACTATATGTATAAGATATAATACATATAAACAAACAACAACGTCACCAAGCGGAACTCTAGTCACTAGTAGGCTCGTCCCTGTCGGTATATTAACTAGCTCTACTGCAAAACATATGATCTCACATGCGCGTCCTCTCTAACTCCCGGCAATGAGTTGTCATCCAAATCAGCGTCATGATACCTCCCACGGATGTGGGCCGGAACCTACCCACATGAGATAGCCTCGGTATCACGATCTTGAAGAAGACTCTCTCCTTGATGTCGCCAGGTATGCATTGCCACCCTCGACTAGGCATGTTGCGTCTCCCGAGAGCGAGGAAGCGAGCCTTACTAAACAACACGGTAATGTAATGCAAAATAAATAAACATGCACTACTAAAAGAAATCCAAAGACAATCTACCTTGAAGGTAGTCCTTTGGAGCATCAACAAGTACATGTTCAAAACCTAGGGCTTTGATACAAAGCACCCTTACGAGCTTAGGTTCAGAGTAAGGTGTGATTACCATTTTTTTCTTTTAAATTTAATTTGCTTAAAATGTTTTGGACATAACCACATAAAATCAGAGAATTGCCTTTACTCTTTGAGACCGTTTCTCAAAACCATACTAAAATAGTATTACTTTAAAATAAAATAAAGTTTACACACATTAAAAGGAAAATGTAATATTTAAAAATACATACTATTATTGTCCAAAATATAACAAACTAAATCGGGAAGAACAATGCACTATATTGCCCTCGGTCACACCATCAAGCCCTCTTTGGCTTTGGACTTACATCACACATGACATACAAGTGTGAGTGAAAAATACTCGTAGGCAACCATATGTAAATGCAAATGTCATGTCATGAAGTGTATCACTATACACCTAAAATCATTATTTTCCTCTTTACTTTTCACCGAAAAGCCACTCACTTTCGCATTTAGTGCACAAAACACAACACCTCGTGGTATGCGGATGAACCACCATTCGGACGACCCATCTATGTGTGGTGGGTGATTCATAGAGTGAGTAAAAGCGAGTTTGAGCCATGCACCACATCGTGCAACCAATTTTGAAAACCTGAACCCGTTGGGAAAAATCTTTCATTTCACGTAAAACAATAAACCACCAAAATTGCTTTATGCGTATGAATGCTCATGCCCTGATACAAGTAAAACCAAGCGACACGTAAAATACATAATTACCAGCCGTCACATTCAGCGGTAGTAATTCTTTGAAATGCCCTACTACATCAGCGGTATGTAAAATTCGGCCATCTTGATGTAATTCTTGATATACCATTGGCCGTCGGAAATTACCAAGATACCCCCAGTAGGCGAAAAATTACCAAAATACTCCCATAGGCATATGGTTAATTACCATTCTACCGCTTTGTAAAAAGCGAGTTAATAAATTCCATCAACATACGCATTTACAACCTGATTGTAAACACGTATATAAATAAATACATATATGAAAATATACACACGTAAATACACATTCACATAGCATATCCATATATATAAACACATATATACACACCGTATATGTATACACATTTTATATATACATATATATACACAAATATAATTTACATATATACATAATCACATATACACATACACATAAATACATATATAAAATACAGCATATATAAATATATACTCACATACACCTATATATACCTGACATGTATATACACTTTATATATATGCATACGTATTTTATACACATATACATGCATCTGAATACTATTTATACATACACATAATTATATATATATACATACTGATGTATAAAATACTCTCAAAATTTATATATATTAACTTAACACTCCATTTAATAATAAAGTATTATTTTTATACATAACCTACTACAAAATTCACTTAAGTATATTTAATAAATACATTACATAAAATATATGTATTTTGTAAAAATATAACTATATTTATAATTATACAAACACGTTATAATTAATTGTATTTGAGAAAATATATATATATATATATATATATATATAGTAATTGAAAAAATATATATATTAATAAACAAATAATAATTTAATTTATATATATATATATATATATAAAATAACTTGGAAATTTGAAAAGACCATAATACCCTCCAATTCCAAATATTCTCAACTTTACCTATTATAAAAATAACAAAAATACCCTCAATAATTTCAAAATTACATTTATGTTCCTACATGTCAAATGACCAAAATGCCCTTGACCTTTTTATGAAATTCCATTTATGTCTTTTACATGTAAATGACAAAATTGCTCTCAAACATTTTTAAAAATCCGATTTAAGTCCTTTACATGCAAATTGACCTAAATACCCTCGAACTTTTGAAAATTCCAAAAATACCCTTTTCAAGCAAAAGCCCAAATGCCCTCACTTGCAAAAATTTGCACATAACTTCCTACACATGGCGGTTTCAATACATGCCCAAATTCAATCCATTTCACGTTAATTCCACTAATTAACAAAGGCTTATACACTAATCCACCATCAACTTCAATTAGTTATGCGATTAACCATTAAAATCCCACTTTAAATCACATTTCCATCAAACCACTAAATCCCATAATTTGGGGCTTCACCATATAGCATAATACACATGAAATTTAGCTTAATCTAGCATTAAATCATGGAATCTAAGCATGTATTCATCAAGCAGACAAATAAAACACATGAAATTTACAAGGAATTAAAAGCGAGGATAAGTTGCCTACCTTGAAGCCAAGCTAGCACACCTTTTATAAGCCTTGAAAACCTCCAAAATAAATGCCAAAACTCCCCAACACAGAGACCACTAACCCCTTTCTCTCTCTTGAATTTTCTTTAAAGTTTGCAATTTTTTCAAATTTCTCTCTCAGAAATAACTCTCTCTAGGAAAATGACATATGTGAAAAGGTAAAAAGCCAAGAAGATGGTGGCTACACTTGGTGAAAAGCAAGAAGGAAAGTCGGTCACACACACACACACAAACCAATTGCAATTTGGCAATTTATTTTTTAATAAAATAAATACCATAAAGTAAAGATATTTATATATATATATATATATATATATATATTGTTTTAATAAATGAATTATAAAGCAAAGTGGAGTGTCGGTCAAGAAGCTTTAAATTCCAATTGCCAACTAATTTTATCAATTAAATAATTATAAAATTAAATTAAATTAAAGATATTATTAAATATATTAATATAATAATGAATAGTGAAAGTCAATCATGGTCAAAGCGGACCAAGGGCAAAGCGGGTAGAAAAAGTTCCTCATTTCCTCAGGGGTAGTCTTGGTCCTCGAAAATTCTTGGAGAACTCAAACTACTTGTTTAGATGAAAAGGTAAAGCAGCGATTTAATGCAGCGTCCAGGAAACGTCTGATTTTGAAAATAAATGAGGTTATTACAGGCTATAAGAAGACTCGTAAACCAATGTGTTTACTTTGAGAGGTTCGAGGATGGAAATTTTGTTGCACTTCACTACATGTAGGCGACATGTTTATCATTGGAAAGATCACGGTGAAGATTAGTTAGGCGAAGAAGGAGCCTAAATCTATTGATATGAAAGACATAGGACCAGCCAACAAATTTTGGGAATGCAAATAGTTTGAGACGGGAAGAAGAAAATGTTGTGGCTATCTCGGAAGTATGTTTAAAGGATGATAAAGAAATTCAACATGAATAATGCCAAACCGTCGACATTCCTTTAGGAAATCACTTCACATTAAGTAATAATTTATGCCCTTCATCCGGGAAAGAGATGGGGAGATGAAATATGTACCTTATTCTTCAACAATTGGGAGTCTAATGTATGCTATGTTATGCACTAGACTAAATATTGCTCATCAATAGGAATAGTGAGCGATTTATTTCTAATCCTTGAAAGAAACATTTGGAAGCGTCAAGTAGATTCTCAAGCAGAAAGGTACATGAAGACATATATGCTACTGAGGGAGCTGATCCGTCTTGGAAGGCTATACAAATTCAAATATGGCGAGGAGACCTTGGCGGAAGAAAGTTTATTTTGGATTTTATTTATACTTTTCGAGAGGAGGAGTATCATGGCGGTCATGATTGCAAAGGTGTGTTGCTTTATCTACAATGAAGCGAGTACATTGCGATAGTAGAAGGAGCAAAAGAAATGTTATAGTTAAAGCGGTTTTTGAATATCTAGGCTTCAAGTAGAAAATGTACGAGGTACATTATGATAGCCAAAGTCTGTAGACTTAAGCAAGAATTCAATGTTTGGACTAGTTTCAATCTTTACTACTTTATAATTTTCTTTGGATTACCCTTTTACCCTGACCACCACCTGTTTGGCTTAATTTAAAAGTGTGTTTTGCATTAAGCGTAGTGTAAAAGGTCAAATTTCCCACTTTCCTTGTCCTTGCCACTAAAAGATATGTAAATCTTAAAAACTAAGTACATTGCCATATGATTGAACTTAACAATGTAAGACAATGTAACTTTGTGGTGGAAGTGCTATCATCTCGATTTCCTACCCAATCAGTCGGAGAAAGCATGCAAGGTTAAGAGGCGTTATGCGGTGCGGTGAAGACCAAGCGAGGGCGTCTGGTTTAAGTAGCAAGGACTTCGTTTAACAGTGCCTAATGAGAGTCAGTAGGTTGATGCATGAAGGGAATGTTTGTTAACGGTGAATCGACATCAAGTCTTGTGAGAGAAGGTATTGTAAGCTTCCCACACATCGATGTTGCTTGATTGAAGAGAGTGGCGAACCATCGGACAAGGTGAGAGAGGTTGATCTCCATCGCGTATGGACCACCCGTTGGATAAGGCAAGGTGCAATATTACATGAACTATTCTTTGGTTTCTACAGCGGGTGAAGGTGTGAAGTAGTCGATCTTTGGGGGTTGATGGAAGCCCTTGGCTACCAGCCGGACCTTAGCGATCCGCGGAGCCATCGGGTTGCGTTTGACATGAAAAACCCACTTACGGTGACTACGTTATGCAAAGGATGAGAAGGAACCAACTCCCATGTAGCATTACGTAGTAAAGCATCATATTCGGCGATCATAGCATGGCGCCCGAGTAGACTTTAGCGAAGGCTATTCTTGGCTCATGCATTGGCAAGAGATACATTAGAAGCAATAAAGTCTTTAAAAGCTTAGGTCAAAACACATTGTTTAAGGCTCTTATGCGCATTGTATGCGTACATACGAGAGTGTGATAAGACACACGAGAATCCATAAGCTTAGGGTGCTATGTGGTGGAGGTGAGGGTGGAGAGCCAACAATTGAGCGGTGTGGTAAGCTTTGTGGAGGTGGAGCAGAAGGAAGGATTATTCTTTGCGAGGAGTGTCGTCCATTGTTGGCGGAGAAGAGAGGCGGCGGCGGAGTGCAGAGTGAAACAAAGTTGATCTGAGCCACTTGTAGTTGCTTTCGATGGTTGGAAAGGGCGTGGTGATGAGGTAGGGCCATGCTTGATGATGATGGAGGTCAGCGTTAAGAATCGAAACCGGGATGGCGGTTATTCTGAGGCTGGATTAGAACCAGGAAAGGGTCTTTAGTTTTATGGTAGAATGGTACGTGGCGGAGAGTCATCGAGGGGCATCAAGTCGTTTCTGTGCGAGTATGTTCATGAGTATTTCATAAATTTCCTTAAAAGAAATTAGAGTATCACGGGTATGAAACACGGCTGATAATGTTTTCATTCTCATTGGAAAGACCTTTGAGGATATAGAGGGTGAGTTAGGGCTCACTAACGGCATGGTTAAGAAGGGCAAGTTCATACATCGCAGATTTGGCGTCGGTCAAGTACTTAATCACGGGCGAGAACCTTGACAGGATAACTTTCTCGGGGAAGAAGTAGCATGCGAGATCGAGATGGCTTAGCAAAGGTTAATGCTAGCTACGCCAAGCATCCTTAGATATAAGTAGCAAGGAGACAAACCAATGAAGTGTCTTTGGACAGGAAATGAGGAGTGATATCACTGGGGATAATCTTTGTCGATAAAACCATAGAGGTCATAGATAAGGAGGGTATCAAATTGTTTCTTGAAAGGGAAGTAGGTAGTATCGGTGAATTTGAGAGGTGCTTGGGTTGCCACATTTATGACAACCAAGGTGCAATTGGCAAGGTAGGTTTAGTCCTAACAAGCAAGGGGTAGCATAGGTGGAGGAAAGAGAAGGAGTTGAACCAGTAGGGGAAGAGAGAGCAAAAAATATTGAAAACTTCGTGTGATCCTAAAATTTTTAGAAATTGTAATTTGAACCTAAAAGTTTATGAATTTGTAATTTTACCTCATATTTTATGGAGTTTTGACTTTAAACCCAATAGAGTCAAATCCACCATTTTTCAACCTTTCGGGGATGTAACAGTGAATTTCATTTGGCGAAGTTCAACTCCGATTATTTTATCAAGCCATTGTAAAGTAGAGACAGCAATGGAGGAGTCAACCGGAGCTATGATCAAACTTACTACTACCAACTATACACTATGGAAATCTCGGATGGAAGATCTTAGTTCCAAAGATCTATTTGATCTCAGAGTTGAAAATGAAAAATCGACCTACCAAAGAAGGAGAGTGGAAGAAAATGAAGAAGAAAATAATTGGTCAAATTCATCAATGGATCGATCATAGTGTCTTCCATTATGTTGTGCAAGAGACAAACGCATATGCCCTCTAGAAAAAGTTGGAGGATATGTACCAGGCTAAGACTGCTCGAAACAAAGTCCTTTTGACGAGGCAATTGGTGAATTCAAAATTACAAAGTGGAACTTCAGCAGGCGAGCACACCAATGAGTTAACTTATAGTTATAGTTATCTTACATTTGTACATTTGTTACTTATGCTTTATCTTTATTCCTTAGCTTTGGGTGGTAAATATGCTTGTGTATATCTTATAGTTTGTAATGTAGTGCGTATAAATTCCTACATGTAATAAGAGAGGCCATTCTTTTCGAGATATTATATTTCTTTCATGGTATGAGGCGGCGTTGCTACATTCAACACATATAATTCTATTTTTCTTCCCGTCCTTCTTAAGTGATCTAATCTCATGGCGGAAACCTCACGAAAATCTTCTTGTCATTCAACGGTACCACCATCTCCTTCTCTTCCTCTACCATCATAGCAATCAATGCCAATATGATGCCTTTCCGTCTTACAAAAGACAATTCGCGACTTGGAATCACGGTTCAAAATCTGCTGTTTGGTTATGATTTAGTAGGCTTCCTCGGCCGGAACAAATCCATGTCCTTCACCAACCTTGGTATTGCAGGAACAACCACCTCTTCTTCACCAAACCCGACTTATAAACTCGGAAGCGTCAAGATAGTTTCATTACGCATGGTATAGTTGGATCCATGTCTCCTCTACGTCTTCATTGGTTCTGCACATCCTCTCGAGGCGCTTGGGTAAGCTTGAAAAACTTATGCTAACCGATCTAGCCGCATCTTTGGGTTTTGCGAGATTCCTTGATCAAAATCAAGAAAGATTCCAAATCGGTTGATGAGTACATGCAAGCTATTAAGAAGATTTCGGATGATTTGGCTCTCATTGGTCACCCATTAAATGAAGATGAACTCATTATTCACATTCTCAATAGTGCGGGATCAATTCAAGGAATTGTGTCTTTGCTATACGGGCTAGAGATGCCTACTATTACGTTTGAAGAACTCCATGATAAATTACTAGATCATGAGAGTTCAATGAAGCGTGATGAGTTATCTTCACCTTCTCCCACCATCACTGCACAACTTAATCAGCGATCATCTCATGCTCGTGGCGCCAAGGTAATCAACAATACAAGAACCACCAATCGGGAAAGGGCAGCAAAATAATCCACGGAAATAAGAGATTTCAAGGCCAGTCAAAGCTGGAACACTAGTTGAGAATTTCTTTGATAAAAAATCAAAAGCGGTATACTCGATGGTGGTGGTGAATTTCAAGGCCTTAGTACTTTCCTCTCGACAATGGAATCCAACACCTAAAATCTCCTCCTTACACCCCTACTAATTGAGTGCTGAAAGAAACAGACATGTTGTAGAAACTAGCTTAGCTCTTCTTCATGAGCATCTATGCCTCTTTCTTTCTGGTCTCTTGCATTCCACACTACCTATCTAATCAACGGAATACCAACAGGTCCTAGGTTTCCAATCACCTTTTGAAAAACTTTTCACAAATCTCCTAACTATAACAAACTTAAGACATTTGGTTGATCGCTTTCCTATCTGCGTCCATATTCGAACATAAATTAGCCTCCCGTTCACACCCATGCGCGTTTGTTGGTTACTTTCTCAGAGCATAACTCATACAAATGCTTAGACCCCACCAAGAAGGTTCTTATATCTACGCCCGCGTCATCTTTCTAGAAAATGAATTTCCATATCACACCAAATATCCTACTTCCTTTAATTTCTCAATGCATTCTCATTTTTTAGGATCCACCATCGCATCACAATCCTATCCCACATCTACCTCCTCATGGCCCACTTCCACTAACCCATATTACCTAGTTCCTATTCTACCTCCTTCTCGGATTCACGGCGACACCTATCCTCATCTTCAACACCTCTTGATCGGATAGGTCTTGCCACACAAATAGATTCCCATTTGCATTAAACCAATTGCCAATGATGCTTCGATCTTACGCCACCACCAAATGCAATTGTTCCTATGGCCTCCTCACGATCCACAACCACCTTCTCCTCGCGTGGTCATCCCATGATAACAAGGTCTAAGAATAATATATTCAAACCCAAAACTTTATCTCACCCATGCATTCGATAGTATTGACGGTGGAGCCAAGAGCGTACATGCAAGCTCAATCCGGTCCTCATTGGCGCAAGGCCATGAGTGAGGAGCTTGATGCCCTTACAATGCAACTCCGCGTGGGACTTGGTTCCTCCTCAAGACTCACGAGAATGTTGTTGGCTGCCGTGGATTTTTAAGATAAAGCGAAATCCTAATGGATCCATATCACGCTACAAAGCAAGGCTTGTGGCCAAAGGTTTCATCAGCGCCGGGAGTGGATTTTCTGAACCGCGTTCATCCGTCGTCAAAACCACTACCATCACGGGTTATTTTAACATTGGCTGTTCACCATAAGTGGTCTCCGGACAACTTGGCGTTAATAATGCATTTTACAGGCACCTTGGTGATGATGTCTTCATGGACCAACCTCCGGGCTTTGTTGACTCCGGTATCCCTCATATGTGTGCAAATTACACAGGCAATTTATGGCCTACGTCGAGCACCAGGGGCACAGTACACCGAGCCGTAACTTTCTTCTTCATCAAGGATTCACAAACTCACGTGAACAACTCCTTATTCTTATATCGTCATGATAAGGTTGTTATCTACCTTCTTGTCTACGTAGATGATATCATCATCACTGGAATTGTGACTCACGAGGTTCAAACACGCATCAACACACTAGCCTCTCGTTTTTCTCTCAAAGACTTGGGACACTTGAGTTATTTCCTAGGTGTTCATGCAACCACATCACCTGCTGGTCTTTTTCTATCTCAACATAAATATATCCAAGACTTATTGGAGCGGACGCATATGCACAACTCCAAAATGGTATCCAGTCCATTCTCTCCAACAAAGTCACTTATGCTAAATGATGGTAGCCCACCAACTGATGCTACACAATATAGACAGGTGCTTGGTTCGCTCCAGTATTTATCTTTCACTCGCCCAGACATATCCTTTGATGTTAATCGTCTCTCTTAATATATGCACTACTGTTACTCATTGGAATGCTATTAAAAGGATACTTCGATATCTCCGAGGGACTCCTCATCATGGGCTTCTCATTAGGAAACACCAAACTCTTTCATTCCATGCATTCCAGAGGCGATTGGTAGGGAACAATGATGATAGAACATCTACATCAGCCTATGTTGTTTTCCTTGGTGCCACACCCATTAGCGGTGCTCGAAAAACAAAATCTATTCGCGATCTTCCAGCGAGCGGAATATAGAGCAATGCGCAACAACGGCGAAATCAATTGGCTACAAAATCTTTTCAAAGAACTCAACTTGGTCTTCCCCACCAACAATCGTGATAATGTTGGGGCCACATATCTTCGCCAATCCGGTGTTCCATTCACGAATGAAGCATATATCCATCGATTTCCATTTTGTCCGAGACCAAGTAACACGTAACCAACTGCAGTCACCCATGTTCATACCTCGACGGTTGGCCGACTCTTTGACTAAACCATACCTCGCCGGCAGTTCATTGCACATCGTTCCAAGATTGGAGTTCTTGATGGAAGCTCCATCTTGCGGGCATAATAGATTATAGTTGTAACTTATAGTTATAGTTATCTTACATTGTACATTTGTTACTTAGGCTTTATCTTTATTCCTTAGCTTTAGGTGGTAAATATGCTTGTGTATATCTTATAGCTTGTAATGTAGTGCGTATAAATTCCTACACATAATAAGCAGAGGCCATTCTTTCAGATATTATATTTCTTTCAAAGACACCATTTTATGTCATCTTCTTCCTTCACCAGGTCCACTTGACTCGATTTCTAGGTGTAACCCGATTCCTGACCCAGTCTGAAAATCATTTTTCAGCCTCCGTCTTCAGCCAAACCAGTACCATATTCTTTGTCTTGATACAAGCAACAAGACCACCAATTCAAATTGTCCAAAACTAGTCCCAAAATTATGTCGAAGAATTTCCTAGTATTGGTCTTTAGTCTCAAAATAAAAATACCAGATTCAAAGTTTCAATTTTTAATAAAAATAAATATCCAAAATTTTCAAATACTGATAACCTGCATCAGAAAATTAGTGAACAACAAAAAATATATATATATATATATATATATATATATTTATAACCAATTTAACTAAAACAATTTTTTTTCCTTTAACAGTACTTGAAAAAGGATTAAAATTTTCCCGAAATATTTTTTCTATTTATCAACATAACACAATATGAAAAAAGTTATTAAACAGAGGAATATAAATGCTGCAACAGAAAGTTAGTTCAATAATATATATAATTTATATTAAACACCTGTTCATTGTCAGAATGGAAAACAGAGAGCAAATTGCTTTAAGATTGTTATGCATAGCATATCTAACTGAACAGGTATGTTAACAATTGAAATTCGCATGCAATATACATATGAAAATGAAACTTAATTTACAAGGAAGAAAATAAATACCAATGGAAGATCAAAGCAATTTTACCAAATTAATAAAAATGGAAAGAAACACATTAAATCCAGGTTCTCCTATACTAACTGAATTTAATTCAATTTGAGGCATGTGTGCTACCACGGCTTCTTTAAGACAATTCCTCTCCCATAATACAATAAATTTCTAAGGATTTCCTAATAATGCACCTTCTGAAATTCCCAACAATTTGAATATAGCCTCTTTCTATCACCACGAGCAACCAATACACTGACTACTTGTGCATTTTCCGTGTACCAAAAACCACGAAACGTGTTACTCAATTGCAAAAATTAAAAGCTGTGCTACTCAAAATGTAAAACAAAGACAATACAAATAAAAACCATTTTAATTTGTAAAGTTGTAACGTTTAAACATTTAAAACAAAACGTTTTACAATTTATTCACAATTATTATAAAAATGTTTTTTAAAATCCAACATCTTTAACTTCACCTAATTTACGAAGTCCAAAAATCAATGAGTTGCAAGTAAAAGTATCTGGATCGAAACCCTCCTGAAGCATTACATCCATGATCTCTAAAGCATGCTTAACATGCCCTGTCTTGCACAAACCATTAACCAAAGTGGTGTACGTAAACCAATCGGGACGGAATCCCTCATTAGCCATCTCTTGTAAGAAACCCAACGCCTTCTCAATTCTACACTCTTTGCAAAATCCATTAATCAAAATATTAACTGTCACATTGGTACAGAGACAACAATATTCTACCATCCGTTCCTTAATTCTTAATGCATCATTCATATCACCTTCCTCAATAGTGTTTTTTGATACCATATCACTCCTGGAACCCACTTGAATTTTTTTAACTAATTTCTTTTAAAATTATTATTTTGACTATTTTTTGAATAAAAAGTCAAATATATCCTTAAATATTTATAGGTTTTCTTATGCTTTTTTCTTCGTCTTCTCCGTCTTCTTCATCGCTGTCTTTTCCTCTTGTTCTGCAACATCTCTTCTTTTACAATGTTTTTTTTCTTCTAGGTTTTTCCGTGCAAGTCTTCTTGGCTTTTCATTTTTCTTATTCTTCATCTTCTTCTTCTTGTTCGTCTTTATTTTTTATTATTATTCATCTTCTTCATGTTCTTTTTCTTCTTGCTCATTTTTTTTTCCACATCTATGCAATTAATTCGTTACAAATTCATCGCTGAAGAAAAAATTCATCGCCGACGATGAAGTGAACTTTAATGACGAAGTGAACTTCATCACTGACGAAGTAAACTTTAGCGACAAATGAATTTTAATGACGAAGCACTTCGTTGCATGAAGTGAACTTTAGCGACGAAATAACTTTTAATGACGAATTTCACTTAGTCCCTAACAAAGTAAACTTTTGCTGACGAAGGAATTCGTCGTTGCCGACGAAATGAACTTTAATATAGAAATAACTTTTAGCGACGTAATAAAGTTCATCAATAATGTAGGACTTCATCGCTGGCAAAATGTTCTTTAGCGATTAATTTCGTCATTGATAAAGTAACTTTTTTTTTTAAAACTATTTTAGAAATTTTTCAATGTTCATCAAAGCTTAATATAATTTTCTTTATCCCAATCTATTTTTTTTTTTTTTTTTTTTCATATAACTATCTGCAAATTTCAAATAAATAGCTAAAAAAATATTTTGATGAATTACAAAAAAATAAGGCTAAAGAAATAATTTATCATCCAAGAATGCTATCGTAATTTTAAAATAAAATAATTAATGTTAAAGAAATAGGTTCAAAAATTTTAAATGGCATTGGCCCCTGCATATGCATCAGTGTGGTGAATGATTTTTCATCCGGTGATAAATCATGGCTAGACATGTCTTCCATCATCAAAACCGCAGGTCTAATTTGATGCGCTCGGCGCAGAGCCTTTATCAATATATTAAACGTAGAAGCATCAGGCTTGATTCCTCTACTAACCATCCCAGAATGTTCAATTTCCACGATTTTGAGCTTGTTCCCATCGACAAGGACATTCAACAAGAAGTTGTAAAAATGCGTGTCAGGTTTCACCCTAAACTCATTTTGCATTAATTCTACGACACCAGGAATATCATCATGCAAACCAAAGTTAGCATAGCTCCCCACAAAAATAAAGAAAGCACCTCCGTCATCTCCTCCGAGACAACTCTCATCGATTCGAAGGACCCCACCTTTCCAAGCTTGCGAAGGACCTCCTCCTAAATGGAGGAATGAGGTGCGAAATTGGGCTGCTTAGAGGCCCATTCAAATATGCGAAGCGCCGAAGATTCGTCATGTTGATGACGGAGGGTGTCAAGGAGCTGCGTTGAGGTGAAGTCGGGAGGGAGGTGGCGGAAAGGAGATGGAGAGGGTGGAAAGAGAGGTTGGATTGGACAGAGAGCAATGAATTGGAAGCTGTTGATGGTGTTGGGAGGTTGAGGAAGTGAGGAGATAAATGGTATTGCGAGCGTGAGTGGAGGCGAGAGGTGGAGAGTGGTCCACAGTTTTAGTTTGCGGGAGATACCAAGGATAGCATTTGAGACAGAAAGAGAAAGCCATTGAGGCAATTTAACAAACATATAGCATGCAACAGATTTCCACTGACCCTAAAACCAAGCTTTCTATCAGGTCAACTTACTGAATTGTATAAATTGCAGAGTGGGTAGAGACTAACCTAACTAAACAGATAGTGAACTAGCCAGTGAGTGAACCAGAGAAGAATTTGCTGTTGATTCCTCCGTTGGGGGTTCTCGGGGTCGAAGTGGCGCACGGAAACTTCAGGTAAAGGCGTTACTTTGAGATAGCATTCAATGGGGCAAAGGAATGCGATAAGGAAATGATACCAAACTGGAACATCATGGGTCCCACACTACGACACTTACACGTCTTTACCACATGCCACGTGTAAGACGGTAATCTTGTGGAATATTTTTTTTTGAAAAATGGTGCTCTATAGTATACACGTGAGGAAGATGTCAGAGTTTCCAATACATTCCAAATAACAAAAATGTACATACCAAATAAGACAGCTGATGGACTCACAGTTAAAGTGTATGTGGTGCTTGGTGATACACATTGTTAGACTAATTCACTTTTAAATCTTTTGGGACGGTGGTAGTAATGATGCAAAGTTTAGCTGTCATTTCTTATAACGACGTGTCCCTAATTATATATCACAGGAGTGTCCATTTTTTATCCTATTGCTGCAAAATCTGGTCCTGATCTGATTCCTTATATGGCTTATAGGTAAGTTAATCATTGTAATTTGCATTCACATTGTTTGCTCAACAAAAATCTTAAAAGAGTTGCACTTAAGCACAGTACAAAGGAAATTGATCAAATCTGCACATTTATTTTAAAATTTAAGTTCTGACAAGCAGTTTGTGTATCAGGTGTATTCAGCTAATATCAACAAATTTGAACTGTTACATTGTAACTGGATTCCCTTATAAATTATATACTTGAGCCATTACATTGCAACAAAACCCCCAATTTGTCAATGTAAAGTCTAAACCTTAATAATGCTGAAACCCCCTTACAACCAAAAAATGTGAAAGAAAGTTACAATTTTCTACATTAAATCTAACATCCTAGTCAATATGTACCAATGTTCCAATCCATAATAAATGAAAATTAACAAACCAAACCCCAAATTGTCAATTCAAACCCTAACAAACCAAGACAAAGAAAAAATAAAACTTCATATGAAAATCACATACCCAGAGGCAGCTCAGGAGAAGAGGAAGAAAGTGGCAGTGCTGGATTCACACGGGGAGGAGCTGGGTTTGGTCGGATCAGAGATGGGTATGTCAGGTCAATGCTTGGTTTGGACATGGCAGCGCTGGCACGGGTGGGAGAGTAGGTAAGCTTGGCATCACTGGTTCATTTGTAAAGAGAGGGGAAGAAAAGGATAATATAAAACATATGCAATCATGTAAAAAACCCTTCATTTTTCCTTTTTTTTTTTTTTTGAATAATTTTAACATTGTCAACCTTGTAATCCTCCCTGTAGTTGTTATTCAACTAACAATTCCACTTCATTCATTCGTCATAATTCCACATTCCTGTATCAAAGAGTATAAAATGTATCGCCAACATAAAAACTAAATAAACAGCATGATCCGCACTCCCTTTTGACACAAATAAAAGGTACAAATGGAAAGAGCGCTCAAAAAGTTAGCTTTTCAAAGATCCTCTCCTTTCAGTGGTTAGCAGCCATGAGGATTGCTCAAACACCATAACTGATACATTCAGTACACAATGCATGGTCTGTCGCAAGCAATCATAACATCTGAACTTATTATTCTACATCCTTACACGAACATAGCAACTATGCATTATGATTGTTCATGCAAGAACCGAATAGATCTCAAAACTGTAAGAGAATAATAATCTTGAACCTAACAGATCACATAGCTAATTACATAATTTGAAACTTACATAACTGAGGTATCACAGTTGAAATTTGAGAAAATGAAAACTAACAGATGTGAGAATTCAGAGGGGGAGGGATATTAAAGGTTTTTGATAAGTACCAACTGTCGGTCTTGGTGTAGTTCTTATCTTCAAGATCTCAGGGCGCGGATTATATCACCTAAAAACGACCAACCCATTACATTCAAGCACATTTCACCTCTAAAAATTAAAAAAGAGATAGAAAGTTTTATTATTCTCATTACATTATCTCCTCTAAGAACCTTCCAGTGTCTAATTAGGTACTCAGCAGCTTCCCAACCCATTTCCAAGGCAGAGGTACCTGCACATACATGTTAACTATCTTACAATTAACAAAACCCATTACTTACTGCACCCAAACCAAAAATTTTAAAGGAAATAAAGAATAAAAGTTTTTACGAAACTTGGACAGTGAAGTACCTTATTACAAAAGAAAAAATAAAATAAAATAAAAATCTATTCACTTAAGACTACTTAAGTCCAAACCAACAAGCAAAATACTAAACATATGGACACGGACGTCTGATGATGTTTTGCAAAAATTTGCAACGTCCAAGCTTCGTGTGATGATCACTATCCTTCCACCCTTATTGTTATCAAGTAAAGCATGTTCTAATGCCACACTACTACCTACTTCTCTCTCACCATGAGAGCCCAGATGACCAATTGAGTTTCTAGACCAGTGTGGATTACCTTCCCCAGATCGTTTTTCTGGTGCGTTTCTTTTGGTTTTCGTTGGTTTCCTTTCCTAATGGAGGCCAGACTCTCAAAAGCTCTGGATTTACAAGAGACTCTTAGCTCTCTCACTCTTGAACCTCAAAATATAGATGCAGCGAGTTGGACGGAGAAAATTCTTGTGGGAAACTTTTATCTGCCTGAAAATTTCGACAGTATACCTTTGTCGACATTATTAAGAATTCATGGCAGTTACAAGGAGGAGTTAAAGTAGAAAGATTCAAGAGAATATTTTCAAGTTTTGTTTTCAGCAAAGGAAGATAAGGATCGAGTCTTTTCAAGAAGACCATGGTCTATGGATGGTGCCCACCTTATTCTTAAGGAATGGTCATCAGAGGAAGCTATACAAGATATTGCTTTTAAAACTACCACCTTTCATTTACAGGTACACGGCTTACCCCTGAAATTACTTCACCCAGGGGTGGCTATGAAAATTGGAAACCAGATTGGAGGTTTACATGCCTCCTCTGTCAACAGCCGCTTGGTGGTGGGTTATCTGCGATTCCGTATTGACATCCAAGTGGATATTCCAATTCTAGCTGGTTTTTCAAAACAAAGGGGTATGGGAATGAAGTTTGGATACAATTAAAATATGAGAGGCTACCGGACCTCTGCTTTCGCTGTGGGTTGATGGATCATGTGGCCGGAAAATGCAAATTTACGGAACCGGCAACGATTAAATCCAGAGCCATGCCTATTTGGTAAACGAGCCAGTGGAGCTTGAAAATATGGGAAAGCATAGTTTGCAGGGACAGGAAGGAGAAGATAGCTCAAATCAAGTCAGAAAATATTACTTTAAAAGTATTTGTGATGTGTGCCCAGAAATCGAAGCCTTACGTCTCACGGTTTCGAAAGCATTTAAGGGAGGAGACCTAGATTTTCAAAGCTTAGCGCTGACAAAAGCCAGAAAGAACCATCTGGAGTACTCCCAACGCCTTTGGGCCAGGCAGGGTATAGAGTTAATAGTAGCTGCAGCGATGAACAGGAGGAAAAGCATTAGTAACTTAAATCTTCATGGTTTTGAGGACGAAATAGCTGGCTGGCTACAACTTGGGTCGGGGAAGATTAACCCAGCAGGTGGGCTGGACAGGCCGAATCATGTTACGCTGAATAGGATAAAACGAAGGGCCTTTCTACATCTAGAAGGTTCTTACGGGGAAGGAGTTACGGGCCTCAAGGAGAAGGGCCCAGTTTGGGAAAGTAGGGACAATGACCCAAAATCTCCGAAAAGTAATGAACGAAATGAAACAGAACTGATTGAGGATGGTCTTATAATTGACCTCGCTGATTACAATCCTTTAGCAAAGGTGAAGAAAGCGGCGACAATACCAGTCCGGACTTAAAGATGTGGCAATCCAGCGTCAATCTACACATCGTTCATCATCCGGTTTTAATCCGGGAAGGGCAACAACGAGGTACTTCAGAGGTCTTCTAAAGAAGACAAAGATGGAGGGCGTTGGGCGAGTGAGAGAGTAACGGGGCGGACACACCATCTCGGAGGCTTCGAGTAGAGCGAGGCGGATACAAAAATGAAGCTTCACGCTCAAAACCAATGGTTGAGAAGGATTTTTGAGGTGAGTAGGTGGGCTAAACAAGCCACCCTCTATGACCATCTTGGCTTGGAATTGTAGGGGCCTAGGGAGGAAAGAGGCGATTAGTGCCTTACGGGGTTTAGTGAAGAAATGGAAGCCATCTTGTCTCTTTCTTGCGAAACAAAGTGTAAGTCCTCGAGGTTTACTTAAATTGTGTAAAATCTTGTGTTTTGATCATGCGGAAGTGGTAGAATCTATTGGCGTTCTAGTAGCCTTGTTTTAATGTGGATTAAAGGGATAAATATTGAAATAGTCCTCCAAGATGCAAATGTTATTTCTTTCTCGGTCTACGGTTCAAATGGGGCCTTGTTGGAAGGGGTGGAGTTGCTGTAGCCTGATATAAAGAAAAGAAGAAATTTTGGGAAAGGATGTAACATCTTTGTGAATGCGGATGGTATCCCTTGGCTGTTTAAGGACTTAAATGAAATTGTGGACAGCTCTAAAAATGTGGAGGTAGGAGCATCTTTGGGAAGAGACTCTCTCTAAAGGATTTCCTTAATTGTGTCAGCGGAGTAGACCTAGGCTTCTTGGGCTGAAAGTTTATGTGGACAAATAAACAGGCAAATTTCATCAAGGAAAGATTGGATAGAGCTGTAGCGAACTTGGATTGGTTACGTCTCTTTCCTGAAGCCTCGATTCTGAATTTGGAGATAGCTGAATCTGAGCATGCTCCCATTCTGATTAGATTAGCTGGTAAGGAGAACCACCTCCTGAGGCCGTTCAGATTCATAGACGCCTGGACAATGGATGATGATAGTATTCGGGTGGTCAAGGAAGCGTGGGATACCACTTTGGCTAATAGAGCGGAGTATAGGAAGATACATGCGAAGCTCTATGGTACCTCGTAGGCTCTAAAAAAGTGGAATAAGGAACATTTTGGCCAGGTTAACACGTCAATTGTGGCCCTGGAGGGAGAGTTGGGTTGGCTCCAGTAGAAGGAAGACCAAATGGGGGAGGTGTTGACTTCCAGATAGTACAGAATCATTGAGGAATTGGATATCTTCAGGGTAAGACAAAAATCCATTTATAAACAGAAGTCGAGAGATGTGGCTACAAGGGACAAATACAAAGTTCTTTCATACATCCATTATAATTAGGAGGGCGAGGCGATTGAAGGAATCAAGCTTGGCGACAGATGGCTTATAAATAGAAATGACATTGGAGATTACTTTATCCAAGAGTTTGAGAAGTTATATTCCTCAGATACTCCCCAGCTATCGAGAACTCTGCAGAATCTGATCCTCCCCTATATTTACGATATGGACAATCGGGGTGATAGCCATTCCTCGGAAGAAGAGATTGAAAAATAGTTTGGGATATACACCCTTTAAAGAGCTTCGGGGCGGATGGTTTTCAAGAAGTTTTATAGGAAGTTTTGGCATATTGTGGGGTTTCAAGTGACGGATATGTTCAAGAATGTTTTTGCGTGGAATCATGCCTTTGTGATAAATAAGACTCAAGTTGTGGTCTTCAAATTTTAACGGTTTAGGCCTATTAGTCTCAGTGTGTCTTATAAAGTTGTTTCTAAGATTCTAACCACCAAACATAGGAAGTATCTTGATGGTATGATTACTCCAAACCAAGTTGCTATTATTAAGGGATGTTGGATTCTTTGAAAACTCCATCATGGCCCAAGAGCTGGTACACACTCTCAAGAACAATAAAAGGAAAAAAGGCCTAATACTAGTGAAGATAGACCTCAAGAAAGCTTATGATCGGCTTAAGTGGAGTTTCCTTGACATGGTGTTAGGTGTGTGGGGTTTTCAAACAAGCTAAGATAATTTATTTTTAGTGTTGTTAATCTGATCGACTATAGATTTTTGCTAAATGGCGGTATGTATGGTGAGTTCAAACCAACCCGGCTGAGACAAGGGGACCCACTATCTCCATACCTTTTCATTATATGTGCGGATGTTTTGTCTCATTTGCTCCACCATCACGAGAATATTGGCAAAGTCAATGGGATTAAAATTAGTAGAGAGGCTCCTCCTATTTCCCACTTGCTCTATGCAAATGATATTTTGCTTGCTTGTCGAGCAAATAAAGAGAATGCTGAAGCGTTAAGGGTATTTTGAACACTTTCAATGGTTGGTGGGATTACAAGCGAGTGTGGAAAAATCAAATATCTTTTTCTCTCCGGGCAGCGATAGGCAAATGAGGAAAAGAGTCAAAGAAACCTTGGGTTTTAAGACTATGGGTCGAGAATGGTGTACTTGGGGAACTCTCTTATTTTTAATCGGAAAAGGTCTCAAGAATTCAATAAAGTAAAGGAGAGAGTCAGCGGTTAGAAGGGTGGCAAAGCTAGCTCCTTTCAAGGCGGAAAACAAGCGCTTATCGGTCAGTCATTTCGGGCTATACCTCTTTACTCTAAGTATACTTTCCTTTGGCTGCTAGCTTCTGTTAGGATTTGGATTCCATAGTGCAAAAGTTCTAGTGGGGGGCTAAGAGAGGGAGCAGCAGGTTTTAGCTTTAAAAGCTTGGACAAACCTATACTGCATGAGAGAAGTGCAGGGGGTTGAGAAGATTTCAAGATGCTAATAGGGCTATGTTAGCCAAACTTGGAAAGAATATGGCTGGGAAATGGATTTTTTATGGGTTAGAGCTTTCCATGCTAAGTATTTGAGGAATAATTTTTCTTTGAGGTTGAGGCTAAGAGGAGACTTCGATGGTGTAGAAAGGTTTGCTTTTCACAAAACATATTATCGAAAAAATTCTTGTTTTAAAGTTGGAGATGGCCTTAAGCGTGAACCCTTGGAAGGATCCTTGGATTCCTTGGTTCCCAAATTGCATACCTCTTGTTAAAGAAAATTTGGATGGAAACTTGTGGAAGGCAGTAGCTGAACTTGGTTGGAGAATGGTTTGGACTAGGATAGAAAGCTAATTCAGAATATTTGTGACCAAGCTTTGGCGAAGCTATTCTTGAATTGAGTGACCTTCTGACCATGTAAGGATAGGCTTCTACGGGTTGGGGACGAAGCTAGATCCTTTTCAAGAAAAGCTGTTGTTTAGATTTAATAAAAACAGGGTTGGAAGTGAATTTCAACCTATTTGGAAACAATTATGGAAGTGTAAATTACATGGCGGCTGAAATTTCACCTATGAAGAATGATGCAAATGTTTTGCCCACAAGAGGCATTGTTGCTTTCGGAAGAGCAGTGTTGGAGATGCCTTATGTAATTTGTGGGCTGAGGTGGAATTCAGTTTCCACCTCTTTAGGATTGCCACTTAGGAAGATTAATTGTTTTGGGAGCAAATAGGGACTTCACTTGATCAATTAGAGTGTGAGAATATCCGGGAATTGGTGACAAGCTTTTGGAGCCTACAAATGCTATACTTAGGATGGGAATGGACAAAGCTTGCTTGTTAATCCTTGGAGCCACCTTAATGTACACTATTTGGATAGCGAGATGTGAGTTCTTCTTTGGAGGAGGAGTTAACTTATATCGAGTTGATTAGAAGGTTCAACGACTCAGTAAAAGAATTTTTAAAGTTGGGAAAAAGAAGAGGCAACCTCATCCTCTGATTTGGCTTCCGACTCTGTAATCTTGTGTCCACTGCAAGGTTTTATCAAAGTTAATGTAGATCTGCCTTTATAAATTAGAAAGCATTTGCTGTGATGGTGGTTAGGGATGATCAAGGTATTGTTTTGTTTCTTGCTTCAAAACTTTTTCGTGTAACTTTTCTTTGACGCTGGAGGTGGAGGCTCTTATTTGGCAGCTAAGCATGCGGAGGATTTCGTGGCGGAGAAGAGTGGAATGGGAAGCAGATGCAAAGGAGGTTGTAAGAGGAATGCTTCTAAAGAAGATGCAGCTGGTTGGTTTTCCTATCACACTCTGTGTTCTATTCATAGGTTTTTGATAAACATGGTGGAGGCTGTTTGGAAAAGTAGACTTTGTAATTCCTTAGCTGATTTGGTAGCAAAAGTTTCCCTTTCTAGTCAATGTACTTTTAGTCTTGATGAGTTTTCTTTAAAGGAACTCCCTGGTTGTATTTTGGATCAGATTATGGCTGAGCAGACCTCTGCTGCTCTGTAATTCCATTTTCTCGGGGTCTTTTTTTGTGCTAATGCATTTCCTTTTCACCAAAAAACAAGCAAAATACTAAAAGCCGAATCCCCCTTGACAACCATAAAATATAAAAAATAAAATTACAATTTTATAGATCAAAGCTAACAACCCAGTCAATATATACCCAATCCACAACAACCCAACCAATAAAATGAAATTTAACAAAACCAAACCCCAAAATATCTAAACCCTAACAAACCAAGAGAAAGAAAAAATGATATCACATACCCCGGTGGCAGCACAACGCCGGAGAAGAGGACGAATAAAAAGCTCCAAGTTAGCTAATAACAGCTTCTCTCTTCTGAGAGATAGGGTTTTAGAGCTCTGTTGAAAGCCGGAGAAAGAGAAACCCATTGTCAAGCAGAGGGGGCATCAACAAAACGATGTCGTATAGATAGGGATATATATATATATATATTAAAAAAAAAAAAACCGATAGCAATGGACACGTAATAAATTAAGGCGGTTAAATCAAGAAACTATTGGGCTTCGAACTAACACTGTAAGCTGCAAGAATCAGTTAAAGATTCTCTAACTACTAATCGTCGTAGCAGTGCCAGTACTATTGCTGACTACTATAAATACATAAACACTCTCTGCTCTTCTTTTTTACGTATTCTAATTTTTTATTTTATTTCCTTCTCTCTTAGTCCTCTCTGTTCTTCATTTTTGCGCACTAATCTAAATTTCGATTGTAGTTGTTTCCCTCTGTTCTTCATTTTTTCTATGTATAAATCCTTTTTGGTTTTTGGTAATTGCATCGAGACTCATGGCACGCCACAATAAAGCAGCCAAGTACAACTATGTGAATATGAAAGTACGTAAGAATCGTGGAAATGACAATGGTGGCGGTGGCGGTGGCGGCAGCCATCCTACCGGTAATGGAGGCAACAGTGGCTGTGATTCGTTTGTGAAGCTGATGATCTTCCTTCTCGCTGTGAGCCTTCTGATCAGATTCTTTGTTTACCTGGCCTATATGGCAGGTATGTTTAGAAACTTCTTGATTACTTTCATTCTTTTGATGATTTTTCGATCTGGGTTTGGGTTTTAGGAAGTGGATTCTTTGTTTACCTGGCCTGTATGGCAAGTATGTGTGGAGCTTAATTGATTACTTTCATTCTTTTCATAATTTTTTATCTGGGTTTGGGTTTTAGGAAGTGGGTTTATAGCAGAGTTCCATGTAATTTGATACCAACACAAGTATCATAAACTGTATATATAGGTTTGTGATTACCATAAACATGGAACTCAAACCCCACTTAGTCGTATGTAGATACAAATATAATATCCGTACGTATAAGCAATTACGTATGTACATGTAATCGTATCAGATCGAAAAACTACTCCTGCTCTAGTATTTTCATCAATAATATAAAAGGGTTATGGAATCTTGATTTCTTGATTTTTCTTTTCAACGCAATTTAGGTTCTTTTCTTTTCTACGTAATATATATATATATATATACACCTACCCACATTGACGATTTAAATTTCATTAAATGTTGCAAAAATTAATTATGTCCGTAACAACTTAATAATGAGACTACTCTCGTGTGGCCGCCGCATGCATATGTTGTAATTTTATTTATTGCAAAAAATAAATAAATAAATAAATAAAATTCAATATATTGCTTCACCTTACTGATTGTATAGACCTTTACTAATATGGGCTCTCTAATTATGGATTGAAAATTTGGTGCAAACTCAATCTGGGATTCTAAAACAGCGGCAGAACAAATTAACAAATATATGAGAGGGTTTCTTTATATTTGAGCATAAGGTTTTATAACTAACACATGTTTTAACCATTATTATTCTTAGTTTGATTTCCCTGTATTATCTTGCTTTCCGACGTAAATTTCACAAAAATGTTATATTACCCTTCAAACAGACTACCCAAGAGTTCAAAATTCCAGCAGAATTTTACAAATAATAAGTTCACTTTCAGGTTCTGTTTTATTTTGTTATTTAATTGATAAGAACACAATGAACTAAACAGGCTGTAAATCAGGGGAAAAAAAAAATGAACAGCTGAAAATTTTATTAAGATACAGGGGAGTGAATGGAATGTATGTAAATGATTTACAGATCGAAATGCACTCGAACGGATCCGTTACATACAATCATAGCGTTACTGACTCTTTCCGAACTGCAATACAAAACATTGACTTGAGAAAATTTTAGCAAATTATGATTTATTGACAATACGTTAAGTACAATTAGGTTATAAGCAGTGATGACTCATGTGTATTCAAGGTGGACGTTTTGCGTTTTATTTGCTTTGTGATAAAGTTATAGCACCTACAATGAGCTGATCTTGTTTCCACTCCTATTGGGTCATAAGAGTAAATCAACCTCTGCAAATCTTATTTGTAGACATACTGATCATATAAAGTCCGCAACATATACTATTTAATAAATAAAAAGGTACAAGAATGATGAATGACCATATTGTATGCGATGAGAAACTATCAATGCCTTTATTTATTTTTTTTCTTTCTTCAAGGTCATCTCTAGCATCTAAACTTCCTTGATATTATTGCCTACATTTGATGGTGTGTGGAATTGGACTAATGGTTGGATATGTCAGTGCAAATGGTCAACTTTATTCTAAACTATAACCAATCCTAACCGACATTGAAGCAAATAAGATGATCAACATACAATTACTTTTCCAGTATTTTTAAATAGACTCCAGCTCATGGTTGTTCACATATTCATTATTTACGTATGAAAATTGTAAAGACAGTTAGTTGTCTACTAAGAAAATTCGGTCTCCCGTCATCCTTCACTCTATTGGAATTTGCCCAAATGATAGAAACTTGAAGCTTAAGTTAACATAAACAACATAACTATTGGCCAAAAGTATTTGACATGAACTAAAGTAACATAACTTACCATATGTGGCCATGTGAAAATATTCTTACCCGTTATTATCTCCATGCTTGGCTCTTCAAATGCACATTGTCATGCCAATGGTAACATGGCTGACACTGGATTAATTACAAAAGATAAATCACAATGCTAGCATAACCAACAAATGGATGTAATTGACGAGAAAACGATTAGATAATAGCGACTAGAAAACAATCAACAATAAATTAGTCAGCAGTCTCTGGCAGTAATGACACTTCCCAGCATGCTCTACAATTAAAAGCACAGAGTTCCTTAATGCAGCGATCAAAATGGCGTGGATCTATTATGTAAGGGTTTCAAATAGACAAAGTTAATTAAGTAAGAGCATTCTCTGCTGAAATTCTTCTATATAAACTCATGCACCATAAAGTCACCATAACCACCTCATACAATAGCATGTAGCGGATCCACTCTGAAATTATAACATCAATCTCCTCATCAATTTCCACATCCTGCAGAAATCATAATCTTAGTGATAATTTTAAAAGCTAGCCCATGCAGTTATAAAGCTGATGCACGGAAAGGAATTTTTTTCAGTTGCAATACTACAATGTGCCGAATGTATCATCAGACCACTATAAATCTCAGAATGGTGTCAATAATGGCAAAAATGCAGAAAAAAGGCTCCTACGCACTCACAAGCACATTTAATGCCACGTAAACATTCAGTAGAGCTTATTGTTTTCTTCTTTTGTGATAAGAAAACCTCATGGATGCCTATTATATCTAATCATATAAATGTATATTTCAGAAAATCATGATGCCTATTATATCTAATCATATAAATGTATATTTCAGAAAATCTTTAAAAATAAAACTAAAGCAAAAAGACATCAGAGTAGCGTTCATTAAAGAAGCCTACCTCAACTTGCCCATGCAGTACAATGACTGTATCAGACAAGTTTTTTGCTTTAACAACTTCATTTTCCTGTGCACAAAAGAAAATATCAACCAATGCAAAATCCTCAAGCCCCATTATAACGGTTTATTGTTTCAGGTGAAATATGACTATGGTCTATAATCTAAATTAGAAAGAAATCTCACATACTAGCATCTCCTAAAAGACTCCACAGTTGGTCAACGTCACAAACATTTATGTTAAAGAGACTTTATGTGTTAATTATTGGGAGATGAGCTTGATCAAGTGGTAGTTCTCATTGGGAAATTGGAATATCTCTTCTTTAGGGAATACAAATGAACACAGGATCATGTGAGAGGCGCTGAACCTTTTTGCGAGCTCAGAGTTAAAACTTGGAGGGAAGGGAACTGTTTAATGCCAAGGAATTTATCTAAGAAAGGCACGATCCATGTTGCATAATTCTGTTCAACATGGGATTTGATTGAAGCTTTTTCACAGAAAGAACTTTGTGAAACTAAACTTCTTCCTAGAGTGTCATTTTAGATCAGATGGCTCCTTTCTAGAGATTTTAGCAGCAGGTTATCTAATTAGGAACGGTTTTTATGTCTTGAAAGCATTATATGTGTACATATGCATGTGAATGATTCAGTAGCTTGAGAATTCTATTGATTTTAAAACTTATATTCAGAATTTCATGCGCTTTACTGCCATAATTTGTGATATATTGGCATCTTGGAATGGTTAAATGGAAAAGGCTCACACAAATCATTGATGTGGGGAAATTTGCCGATTCAAGAACAATAGATATAGAAAGGTCATAAAATTCATAATTCTTGTTTTCATTAAAATAATAAATAAGTTACAGATATTAAAAGCTGGATTTTAGTCTACCTAAATTTGCATCAACTGCATACGCCTGGTAAGTGGTAAGAAAGCACCATTCATAAAGAATGTTAAATGCCCAAATAACTGCTCTTATTTAACGAAGCTAGCAAACTTTAAATTCACAAAAATTATGAGCGTGTGTACAAGGAACCTAAATTCTACATCAAATACCAATTGTGAATCCCAACCATAAACTGTGGTTAATCCATAATTTGTGAAGATGATTTCCCACCTTGGTTACGAGTTAATATAATCATCAAAAGAAAATGCACCAAGATATTTCTGCATCAGAAGGATCCTTACATCAAACTATAGTAATTGTTCAAAATTTTGACATCATGAATAACATAGGACTACATTCAACGGAAAAGGAAAACATTTTTCTGACAAAAAATTTCCCAATGTCAGATACATATTTCGTGCAACCCAACACATAAAAATGGCATGTACAATTCAAAGACAGATTATTAATTTACCCATTCAGCACCAGCCTGAGAACAAAATATAGAAAGATTCCAGTGCCACATCCAACATCCACTATCCACTACAACCTGCAAGCATTTTCACATTAAAGAAGAAATGAGAAAGTTAACCACAAAAGCAACGTTTTTAAAATGTTAACAAATTCTTCAGAAGGTTATGATGTGCCACTGCAGTATCTTAGATATATAGGCATACAGGAAAGATAGAAAGAATATAGATATACTGTGAATTTGTGATTAAAAGGAGAACTTGGGAAAATTTACTATAGCGAGCCATCATAGTCTAAATATAAATAGAACATAACTTTACAAATAAGATTAAAACTATACTACTTTGCCTGCTATGAAACTCTGGTGCTGCATGATCTCTTTCTTATAAGTTGCAGTCCGTACACGATCCTGTATAACCAGAGTTTACCAAGTGTCAATAATTTAGGATGGGAATCAAAATAAGTCATAGGATGCACCACCAATAATGCAGGTAATTTTTTTTTTCCCTTCAAGAAAACATTCTCAAATAAAACAAAGTGTTAATGTCCAATAAAAACAAATAGTACAGCTAGAAAATTCTATCACAGTAGCAATGCAACAAAAATCATAGCTAATTGAGGGACACATGGCTCAGGTTGATATACACTAGATTTTAACAACTAAAGCAAAGTACCCGTTGTTTTGTTTAGAAACTAGACCAAAGCAAAGTTAGGGTAACAAAGAAGGCAAAAGACCAATAATTTTTCTAATTCGCCAACGACACATTAGAACGAAAGGCAAATTGGAAACAATAAAAACACAATCAATACCAACAAAACCCATGACACAGAGCTTAGTTCCTTTGCCAATCAGCAACGGATACACTAAGAATTACCAAAAATTTCATTAAATATACAAATGTATATGGTGTCGACAATCGAGTGCCAAAATATAGCAAAAGAGTCCATTTTGAAAAATGCAGTAGAAGGAAAACAAAAGCCAAGAATAGCAAGAGAAGGACAAAACCTTGATCATCTCTTCATGGATACTGACGTGAGCGTAGGAGTGGAAATAGGCCATGTCGAAGTCCGTACAAGGCGGCCTCTGCGGCTGCTGTTCCTGTTGCTTGTGCTCAGAAACCCTAAGCCCAGCACCACCGCCATGGCCGTCTCAAAAGTCACGTGACCTGGAACCAGCACGACTTGTTCTGCGGACTCGCTCCCTCTGACTCATTACGAGTCGCCTGTGTTGATGATTGTGTTGGTAGCCGTTACTGCGAGCACGACTCGAGGACATTCCACTTGCTCCCGTGTACTTCTCTAAACTCAGTAACAGACGCCCATTGGTTCTGAGACCTTAAACGAACCGTTTTGCGTATAATATGGCTAAATTCCAAAATTGTCCCTGTATTTTGACTTTTTCATAATTACCACCCTATTTCTGAAATTACATTACAGCCCCTCAAGTCTCATTTTTGTTTCATTTTCAAAACATAATTTGTAGTGTTTTCGTTATTTAAAAAAAGAGTTTTTGTGGCAATACCCCAACAATTCTCAATTTAATTAGTAATATATATTATCCACTAAATTTTAATTTTGACGTAATAAGCCCTGAATTTTAATTTTATTATAGATTTCATCCTTATCATTATTTCTATTAAATTTCAGCCATTATTTTTGATATTCTGTTTGGGTGAAGGTCAAATTGGGATATTGAAAAAATCATTATCTTCTTCCTCTTCTAATACAGTAACCAGAAAAAATTTTGGATTCTTGCTTGAAAGAATAACAAGGAATGCTATATAAGATGTCGATAGGCAAAAAATTGGTAAGTAATAGGTTTTAGGTTCCATTAAAATTTGGGTTTGTTTGTTTCATTAATTTTGAATAGCTAGAGACCAATTAAGATAATACATAGGATGTAGGGTGTGTGAATAAAAATCACCGCGTTAAATGGTTTAATTATTTGTAATTAATTATAAGGATATAGTTAATTATGAATAATGGACATATTAAAAATTCTCAAAGGTTACCAAATAAACCAAGGCGATCCTAATCCTTAGTCTTTAAGCCTATAAATACAATGTTCGTGGAGGTTTGCATATGTTTTCATCTCATTCACATTATATTATCTCACAATGAACTAGCTGATTTAAGCGTCGGAGGTGCTTTAAATTTGGCGAGTCAGATTACTCTAAGGCGTGATGTTCTTTCTTTCTTACGGTTAATTGGTGAAACCAGTGCAATTTCTACCGTTCAAATTTTTAAATAAGCGGTTTGGGGCTAGAAAGAGGCAATTAATTAGTGTTTTGCATTGAAGCTAGATTGAGGCCTACCAGCAAAATTCATCTAAAATTAAGTTACTCATCTCAACATGTAAAGCAAAGCGGATTGACTTTTAAAAAGCCAGTCATCTTCTCAATTCTAGCGATGATCTCTACAAATCGGTAGCCCATCTTCCCAATTAAGCCATTATGCTCTACTTGCAAATTAGGCCACCGGTGGTACCAATCAAATTGGGGTTCCGATCTACAAAATATAAGTGCTCTCACATTGAAAATCTGCATGAAAACATATCCACATTTCAAGTTTCTTCTTTGTTGTCGCCATGTCAGCGCGTCTTTTCCCGAAGAATTAAGCTTCAAGATTAGTCTTTTCGAGATAGCCCATGAAATTGAATCTAACTTAGTACCTCACTTGCAAAAATGAAAGTCGAAGTCATTAGAAATCGTTGCTTGAAGTTGTCATTGTGGCATCGTCTGGTTTTTGATTTTTTGCATGTCCAACCGGCATACCATTTTTCGAGAAGAAAAAAAAAAAAGTCTCACATGTAAGGTAGCTGGCAGACAAATAAAAAAAAAAAAAACCTCAAATATGGGGCCCAAGAAAAAAGAAGGAAAAAGGTCTTCATTATAATAACATGGGGCCCATGAAATACATATAATGAATTTGAAGTTGATTTTAGCATTAAGTCAACAAAACAAAGCGAAAAAAGGGTTTTTGATGTCATACCACTTGTGAGAGCCATTTGAATTGTTTTGACCAGTTTTCTATATAAGTATTATTTTGGCCATGGTTTGATAAAAAATCAAATATACCCTTATATATTTGTAGGTTTTTTCACGGTCTTCTTCATCGTATTCGTCATCGTCTTCTCTATCTTCTTCTTCTTCATCTCCGTCTTCTCGGTTTTCTTTTGCAACTTCTTTTTTTTTAGCTTCTTTTATTCAGTTTATTTGTCTTCTCCTTCGTTGTAATCTTCTCCTATAACATCTCTTTTTCTGCAATATTTTTTTCTTTAAAATAATTTTTTGGGGGTGTTTTTCTCTTGGGTTTTTCTTGCCATGTTCTTCATCTTTTCATTTTTTTTCACATCTATATATTTAATTTGTGATGAATTAATTTATTAGTAACAAATCCTAACAAAACTTTAATGGATATATAAGTCATAAAAAAAATTTATTAAAAAAAATATATTTGTCAAATGACAAACTATGAAAGAATGGGTTAAAAATAATTTATCGTTTAAGAGTATTATTGTAATTTTAAGATAAAATAATTATTAGGAAGAAAATGGGCTAAAAATTCAAATAGTATTAGGCCTGAACATTAAGTCAAAAACCTCAAAAAAAATCTAACATAGGGCCCATGGGGAAAATAAATTTGAAAGAAATTGGTTTTAGACAAAGTGGATGCCATGTACAAAATAAAGAAAAAGAAGGAAACTTGGGATTTGGTGAGAAGGAACAATATTACAAGCTGTTTCCCTTATTCTTTATTTTTCAATTTACTATTATTTACTTAATCAGTAGTTGTATGTATTGGAGGAAAATATTTGAAATTATACAACGATGCAAATTATACCCTACAGTCATTGTGGAAGATTTTTGAAATTTCTTCACATTCAACTAAATTATTTTATAGAGTTTTTATATGGATATTTCTATTTATTTCTCATATTTGCAAGTTGGATTTCACCAATGGACGCATTGAAGTTGTCAAGCCTTTGTCTTTAAATGGAAGTATTTCATATTATTTTGCAATAAGTTTTCCCTAAATGCGGGCATATATATCATCTGCTTTTATATTTTCTATCGGATCACAACATATATTATCTGTTTTTGAATTTTCTAACGTATCATAGAATATTATACGCTTTTAGATTTTCTCTGGGATCATAGTACATATTATCTACTTTTGAATTTATCATATTATCTACTTTTTGTATTTTCTATCGGTTCATAGCATATATTATACGCTTTTGGATTTTCTACGGATCTCAATGCTTAAACCCATAAGCAATTTGGAATAAAATATCTACAAATCATGCAATGAGTGCCCATATTATTATTGTGAAGGATTGAATAACCACAGAAAATTATGGATGAGAGTTGGTGCTTGACGGATAATTTGATTTGGTCATAATTGAGATATATACATGCCTAAATATCAAATATTTGGACAACCGTTGGAACTATCGATCATGCATAGCGGATGATTTCTTAATGGAAAGAGTAGTCAGAGTTATACAGCGCGAAACTCTCGGTATAGCTTTTTGGCTCTTTGGGGGCATTTTCCCAATTGAGTTGATTTGGAAGGCTTACCAACATCATGGCTAGTTGAAGTAGAAGGACTACATAAACAAATTGATTACTTCAAATTCAAGTCATTAGCATATGATTTGTACAAATTGTTTGTACAACTTCGGATACAATAATCACAAAGGACATTTGCTTAGTTTTAAAATGGAAGTCATTATTCGCTTTAGAAACTAGGGGCTAATTGTATGGACAAAAATACACCTTAGATGGTATTTAATTATTTATAATCAATTATAAGAATATAGTTAATTATGAATAATGGACATATTAAGAAATTCTCAAGGGTTACCAAATAAACCAAGAAGGTCGAGTTTCCTAAACCTCGGTCTCTAATGATAAATACAATGCAGAAAGAGGAATACGGATATATTTTCATCTTATTCACATACATATTATCTTTAATGGATTAAAATGACTTGGGTGTGGGGAGGGTCTTTAGGCAGTAGAGTCCAGCTAGTTTAAGGCCACGATGTTTTTTTTTACAAGCTAATCGGTGAAACTTGAGGTACCAATTAGGTGTAAATTTTACATAAACATAGGGTTTAATGTTTTATTGTTATGGTAGATGGAGTTTTGTGATTTGTGGGTTTTAGTAAATGATTGAATGAGATTGAAAATTTTGGTACATAAGTGTTGGTTTTTAATGAATAAAAAGGTCTCATTGTAGTAATTATTAGCTTCGGGAATTGTCAAATTGAGCCCTCTTCACTTGACATAGTAAGATTGAATACACACAGTACAAAATAGTTATTTTGTCTTGATAGCGTTATGTGTACACATGTATGCATGTGAATGGTTCAATAACTTCAAAAGTCTTATGATTTTAAAATTTATATTCAAAATTTTCTGCCATAATCTGTCTACTTTACTATCTATCTTTGTATATCTATCTTATAGAATTTTGTCCATCTATGATCTTTTGTATCTCTTTACTATATATAAATGTAGGAAGTTTGTACTTTGGATACACATTGAAATTAATATTCTCTTGAGTTTTCTTCACTTTGTCATTATTTATTTAAGTATGAATAGCATAGCAATTGGATGTTGAAGTACAACTATAGCCACATCATAGGTCTTTACAAATTTTGTCAGTAGCCACCTTCCACAGCCCTAATAATAGTAATTTCTCATGGCATACTTAGTGATTTTCATTCTGATTAGTTTTGAACTTATGATCTTTCGGGTTATATTGAGAGCATCTTCATAGAATATATTATAATGGCTTATCATTTTTAAATTTTAGAATTAAAATTATTCTCCAATACAATGTTTAATTGTCAATGTAAAAACTTAGCATATTGCTCCAATAAGACATGTTAAAATTATAACAATGCAAAAATAATTATATACTCTTACTTTAAGAGTGGGCCCATTCCACTTTGTATTGATTTTTAAATTACAATGTCATTTCTTATGCCAAATTTGATATAAAAAATTATATATATATATATATATATATATATATATTTATATATTGCATTAAGATAACATTACTATTTGGGTATAAAAAATGGGTACTAATGCTAAAATTTAGCATTGCCACCAACTTTTGACATTATTAAAGATGCTTTGAACTATTATATCCACAACAATCAAAGAAAACACAACTAATAGCATCTCCAATGGCTCTGTCTTTTGTTAGAAAAATTATGTGCATCATATGAATAGATAGAAAAAAGCTCTCAATGGTTATGTGCAGGGAATTACAATGCGCTACGTGCAGGGATACATTAAGCTAATGTGATAACAAAAAATAGAGGCTGTGAAGGAGTCTATTAACTTTTGAAAGCTTTATTGGATAGTTTGACTTGACATTTTGATTATTTTATCAATTTTGTTAAAAGAAAAATAACTAAATTTAATTTTAATTAGATATAATTTGAAAAATCAAATTACACATCATCAATTAAAACCATAAATTAAATTACACAACATTAATTAATACCATTCTAATTAGAACTATTGAAAAGTTATTATTTAAATAGACATTACCACATAAGTAGTAAGGGCTTTAAATTTTATGACAGGATCAAAACCATTAAAGATACTTTAAGAAACCCGATCTGGTCACACCTACGGACATATAGGTCGTTTCTATTATATATATATGTATTGTTGGAATTTGTACACGGTGTGAGGTGTGAATGAATGTGATTTTAATTTTTATAGTTTTATTTTTAAATGCATTTTCAATTTTATATTTTTAAATGTATATATTTACATAGTTGCAAAATTAAAGCATATTTTAAATATCTTATCTTGTAACCTCATTTTA
>CM017574.2:24637730-24695314 GCA_007844105.2 Rhamnella rubrinervis | reverse complement strand
GGAGCCAGCAAGGAAAAAAGAGGGGAAAAAAAGTGTGGATTCTGCAATTGATTACTTTTGGCTATTTACTAGAAAGATCAATTAAGGTAAGTTTCATATCCGTACTTGTTCGGTTTTGCGTATATTATAATTGATTTCATGGACTGTTTGTTATGTTTGGATGAATTTAGATTTTGTTGTTGATGCTTTCTTCTCTAAGTTTCAGAAGCTTGAATCTATGTTCATGTGATTTATGTGATATTATAGTTTAATATATATATATATACATATAAATATCATAGGTTTTAATACATTTATATAAATATGTGTTCTAAGTTGGTATTATATATATATATATATATATATATATATGAGAATAATCAAATAAATTCATATAATGTACTTATTATTTAATTGCCAAAAATCTTTATAAAGACTAAATTTTTGGAATAAGAATGCTATAATAAATAACTGAAAATTATTGGTACAGTAAAATTATTATTTATGGATCTAAAAGAAATAAATACATGTATATATGCTGGAAAATATTTTTAGATGAAAATTATTTAAGTTTGCAATTGTTCTATATGAAAATTTAATATTTACATGTATTAATGCTTTACTGAAATTTTATGGATTTAATTATGTATGAATACATGTGGTTTTAATTGTTCAATTTTACTTGGAAAATATTAAGTATATCTATGAAAATATTTTCCTAAGTAATTATGTGTATGCAACTGTAAATAATTTTTTTGTTTACTTCTGTAGGTATAAAGTGAAACTAGTAGTTGGTGCAGAAATATACCAATTACTAAAATCATGCACTCAAATTTCTATTTTTTTTGGATTTTATTTTTTTATGTATTTCTTGACATTTCATGATCTGTTACATAGTTTGGGTAATGGTTATTTTTTACGTTGTACCAAGTACCAATATTAGCTCAGCTCATGCAAATTTGGTTTACTTGTACAATGAACCCGTTGTTTTAATTGGTTGATGATTAAGTAACCTATGTATTTAGATAGTCAATTAGCATCGGTTGGCTTGCATACCATTTATGTACTAGATACTCTTAATTTGGCACTAATTTTTAGGTTATTGTTGTCAGCTTAAATTAGATCAACAAATGTTGTATGAATGTAAAATTAAAGATGTACAAACAAAAAGCCTATAGTTTCATATAGGAAAACAATCACTTTGAAGGCATCTTTGTAGAATTTTTTAATGACTTTTAAACAATTACTTTGGAGGAATAAAATATCTAAATTTTTTTTATGAATTTTATAGGATAGTCAAAGGTATACTTCGTTTGCTATTTTCCTTCCTTATTTCTATCAAAATTAATATCACAGTATATAAAACAAGATTCATGACCTGTGATGGATTTTTTAAGTTAATTGAACAAGGCTCATGCCCTATTCTATATCATGTCTTACATCTTCTATTTGGTTGTCAAAAAAACCTCTAGTTGGACATGGTTTTTTTTAATTTTTTGGTAAAACTCGTTGGATATGGTTTTCAACACTCTTTCTTATCAGTATTTTATGCTTTATGAGGTGTTGGGATTTTTGTAATAAATGCCCAATTTAGGTGTCATTAATGTATAGTTATGGTGATTGATCTGATCAGTATAAGGATGTTCACAGCTGAATTTACTTTTTAATATCACAGTTTCGACTCATTTGATGATTTACTGAGGATCTCGGATTGGTTTTTCGAGATTTTGTTGATCTGGTTCATTTTATACAGTTCATTAGATTAAATGTTGTCAGTTTTTTGTTCTATCTTTTCTTATCTTACTTATAATCTAAAAGATTGCATATTTCCTAAAACTGCAGCTGAAATAAAGTTTTGCATATTTCTTGAAACAGCAGCTGAAATACGGTAAAGTTTTTAAAATGTTGTCATTCCTGTAGTTTGCTTATAATGAACACATATTAATAAAAACTTTGTTTAACCAAAATATCCACATATGTGAAGCTATGTAATGTTCGATTTTTTCTTCTTTTTTGGTTTTTTCAACCTTTTTTATAATATAATGTTCAGGAATTACAATATATGACTTATTTCTATCTTGAAAATACTATTGTTGTTGTCACTACAAGAAAAATTTGAATTAGTCACGAACTAAAAAAACGTACCTAATAATTAATTAGTTATGGTTTTTCGTACCTTATTATCATATAGCAACGAATTTTTTTCGTGGATTGTTCGTGACTAAATGACCGTAATAGATTAGTAATAAGTTACTTAAAATTATCATTTCGTGACTAAAGATAGCATCTTTAGTTACGACACATGTTTTGTAAATATATAATACATTTACTTATAAAAAATGTTGTTACTAATTAACAATTTTTTTCATAACTGAATAGCCATTTCGTAACTAATTTGGACCCATAATATTGATCAAATTGGCATTTAATTACAAAATCATTCTATTAGTTACGACCACTCTTTTGTTGCTATTTGATTAATTATTACCAAAATCACAATTCATAACTACATATTAGTTACAATTTTATATTCGTGTGTAAATTCTAGCTACGGTTATGAATTTCATAACTAACTTTTTAGTTACAGAAATGTAATTTGTAACTCTTGTATATTTAATAACGATTCTTTTTTGTCATTGAAATATAAAAAGTTACAATTACGATAAACATGTCATTTGTTACAAACGCTTAATATTGTCGGTATTTGTATTATAGTTACAACAAAAATATGCAAGTGCTTAATAATAGTTACACTTGTCTTTGTAACTATTCTTCTAAAAATTATACAATATCCAATTTATTTCATTAAATTAATTTTTAATAAATTAATATTGGTATACCTGTCAACTACATATAATATGACACTAGATACTATAAATTAATCACACAATGCATAATATATAGACTAGTTAGATTAATAAACCAAAATATTGTCATCATCTACATTGTCTGCTAACATCATGGATCATACAACACTTAGCTTAATATATTTAAGCATCAAACATGCCTAATCAGCCTAATGGAGTGCTCAATTCACAGTGCAAAGGCCTAATATTAATGATACCTTAAACTGACTTGATAAATGATCCAGAACACTCCTGTTGAGCATATATTCATATATAAGCAGATGCTGGATCCCTCTCTCATCATCCTCAGCACAATAGCCTAGTAGTTTAACAAGATTTGGATGTTTAACAACTCCTAAAACATTAACTTTTGTCACCCACTCTTTGTGGCCTTGTAAAAGAGGAGATGATGTAAAAACAAGCGTTAAAATGATGAGAAGAAGTTCTGCATACAAGGCAAATGAGAGCAAAAGATAAAATTATCAGAGCAGATCCTTTCTTTCCCTTCATAACTTTGATAACCTCGCTGGTCAATAATACTATCTTGCTTTCAAATTTAATATAGTAGCCCAAACAACCATTTACATTTTCAACATACCAGACGCATGCAACACTAGAAGGAACTTTTAAAATGTAACAATGCATGCAATGATTACAAGGGTGATGATATACTTTCCAAGTTTCAGACAACTTACAAGTTTATCAATCTCTTCACAATATATATTCCACTCACCTAGCTTTCACCGCTTAAACCACAACTCAGTTTTCAAACTTATTCATATTGTTGTCTTTTAGTAATTTGTTATTCCAAACACTAGCTTTTCTATGTAAATCATTTATCATCACTACTTTTTCCCTTTTCAGTTCAAAGCTTATGAGTAGTGCAAGAAGCAAAGTAAAGAAAGGGGAAGCAATTGCCACTTTTGTTTATTAATATCATACACATACACGACATACATACATGAGTTATCCACCATTTGAGGGTCTAAGGAAACATAAAATATATTAAAAGGCAAAAATCAAATAACAATATTTAACCAACTACAAAATAAATTTGTGGTTTTTCTTTTTTCTTTCCTAGACACAGATGAAACAACTTCAACCCAAAAGTGACAATGTTATCAACCAAATCTCTACTTTAACCTCACAATAATTGTTCTAAGTTTCTCTTTGACACTAGTAAAAGCAATCCTCTTTTCTCTTTGCCAAGTTCTCAACTATATGCGAGTACACAACAAAGAGGTCTTAAAAGAATCAACAATGGAATATTTGTTATGAACATTAAAACATTTGAAGATATGCACAAAAACTAAATTTAAAGGTAAAAGGTAATAAAAGTAAATGGCCATATTCCATAGAGCATTCTTGCTCATTGTTCTAAATCAAAATTAAATATTTTTACAATTGTTTAGTAAGAAAATCCACATTATGATCATTCAAAGCTAATACACAAACATCAAATTTTGAAGTGTACTTACTCTGTAGAGCTCTGTCCAAGCAGCTGCCATGGAAAATCATAGATATCTTCAGAACATCATCAAGCAATCAAAACTTCATAACCAGCTTACAAAAATATTACTGAAACAGTAATATAAATTGTTCAAGTCTGGCAGCCAGAAGAAGTTAATCTAAATATAAAAATAGTAAGAAAAAACAAGACTCATTTAGTATATTGTAATAAAACACATATTTTAAATATTTTCTACATGTGAACATGCTTGTGTCAAACTGCCACTTAATGAACTACAAAATTTCTGATGCATGAAGTTCAGTTGCATCCATTTGATGCATCATCTTACCCATATTAACAAATAAACAAACTAACAAAAAACCTATAAACTATGCATTCCTCTGCCCGAACACCAGCGGCATTCTAAAACAACCTGATAGAGTAAATAAATTTTAATTCCTCTTGTTAACTTAAATATGTTTTGTCAAGTATATATATGTAGGCGAAAGTGGTACATATTGCTGCTGTAAATTTGAAACAACTATGTCCATGTAGGTTATTCATACCTTGTAAGTAATTGGCAAACTTTTGGTCTATGCTCATCTCAACGGCAAGTTGTTTTCCTCATTAAATTTACGAATCTCCCTCCGCTCAACCTGCAAATTAAAAAATATTTGTCACAAATTGATGTAAATATTGGAATATTTATCTTAATGTAGAAATAAAAAGACAAAAGAAAAAAAAAATTGGAGGGATTTTGTTCTAGAAACCACGGATGATAGGACCAAGTGAGAAACAATAGTTGGACATAATATAATATTACCTTGACAGCCTCTAGAAGTTTTGGGTCGTGTGAAGGTACTTGACAATCCAGGTCATGACACTGGCCGTAGTGCTTGACCAGTAAAAAGCACTCCAATTATGTTATCCGCCATCCATTCATCGCTCAAGACTTGACCTTTTTCATCCTTTGAGTTGAGTAGGCAACCTAACAGATCCTTTTCAAGTAACCTCTTTTCCTTCTTCTCACATGTTATATCATTCAGAATCTTACTCAGCCTTTTTCTTGCCTATATATTTAGATTGATTTTAATTAAAACCAACCAAATTGGAATCCATTTGATTATCTATTATAATATATCCAACACTTACCAATAGCGCCTTCCTGTATGGAGTTCTTGGTATATTTGTAGGGAAGGAATTGTAGCCCTTCAACCACTATGTCATAGTTCTTGTTGAGCTCTTCTCTCAGAACGGGCTTCCAAATGGTCAAAAAGCTAGTATATCAACTTCAAAAGAATATGCAATGGTTCCAACGGAGGACATGTCGTGGGAAACAAGAAGAAGAACCAATTGATAATGTGATTACTACAACTTTAATTTAGATACCCTATTTGTTTATATCTAGGAATATAAATTTGTGGGATGACGCTTTCATGAATAACCACATTTAGAAAATAATATTACTAAAAATTAAACCAAGTCAAAAGGAGTTTTGAGAGAGCTAGCACAGAGCAATCATTTTCTTATATAAAATTGATCCAATCATTTGTGTATTACTCTAGAGCAATTTAACAGTAATTTACTCCAGAGTAAACTCTAGGAAGCAATTTGCTTTTCTAAAATGTTTTTCTCCTGGTAATCACATCAATTTGCGTGATTCAACAGCAATTTACTCTAGTGTAAACTCTAAAAGAAATTTGCTTTTCTAAGAAAAAAAAAAGACATTTTGATTGACTCATATAATGTAATACCAACTTCTTCATAATAATTGAAATTTATCTACATGTTCAAAGACAACCCAATCAAGCTAACAGGAATACATAAGAAAAGCGTTGGAAAGCATGAACTTGCAGTCAACTAAAATGGTGAATTCAATTTTAGGAGAAGCAAAAGCTACTCACAGTTAAAAAGAAAGAAAATTTCATTTCATATTAGAGTCCGGGAGAGGTGCAGCAGAGTGCACCTATGAGATCGCTCGGCAACTCCTCGAGGTTGTGCTCAGGCACGGCATCATTCTCGTCGCCGCAACCACGCTGTGGAGTGGCAAAAGCGACTGCACACATCCCAATTCCGCCGAACACCTACCAATCACATGTCCAAAAAATCTAAACCCTAACAGAAATAAGCAAGACCCAGAAATTATATAAAAATTAAAGCCACAAAAATTGGTAGATAGAGAGAGAGACCTGGAGAGTGAGAAGCAGCGAAGAGCGTTAGAACTAGATTTGGTAGGGAGAGGGAAGGATGAGGAGGAAGAGGAAGGTGGAGGCTTGACGGGAGATATACGGATGTCAGATCTAATGACAAGAGACGTGAAGAACAATGAGCAAAGACGAGTAAATCGGTCTTTACATTCTCTGTCCCCAAACAAATTTAAGATCAAAACCCTCAAAATTTTCTAAAAACCAAATCCTAAAAATTTAAGTATAAAAACTTGAAATTTAAGAGGAAAATTCCCTTATTGACAAATGGCCACGACAACAGAGGACAATGAAGAATCACGGTTTGACACCTTCGAATCTGGTTAGCAATTGACGGATGACTTCGCGATGTAGGTTGGAATATGAAGAGGAAGAGAAAACTTGCAGGCTTTCTCAAAGAGAATCCAAGCTTCAAATCGACGGATGAGTTCGCGAACTACACCGGAAATCAAGAGGATCGACAGGGAGAAACTAGAATTACTCATGAACAACACATGTGAAGGCCATTTCCATCTCAGGTTATTGACCCTAACGATGTCGCTTAATGATAATGTGAACAAAAATTTTTTTGTTATGTGTAAAGTTTTGTAACTGATAAGAATTTTTTATGCCATGTGAACATTATTCTGGAGGCAAAGTTACCGCCAAAAGTGAATAGTGGCATTTTTGTATAACATTTAGTAACAAAGGTCTATTTATAACTAATTGCAGTACCTATATCCCTATTAGTTACGAAATATTTTTTCATATCAAAATCATATGTTTTAGTTACAAAAAAAATAATCCGTAAATAGTATTTTCATGACTAATTCAAAAATTTCTTGTAGTGTGTCCAAAGTCACCTGTGAATATTTTAGATTGTTTCATGCATAAGCATCTAAACGTATATAAAAATATATGACTATCAAAATGTCCTTTGAGAATTAATATTCATGTAACTATCAAGCAAAAATTGGAAAAAAAACACTACCTGATCTATGTTGCAAATTGGAAAAGCTACGAGATTATTTAGTTGACAACGCCAATATTAATTACAACCTACTGCCCTGTATTTTTCTATTCATATTTTTTAGTATTTGATATGTAAGGGTATGTCTATATCGATGTTATAAGACCTGTACTCAATTGTTTTTCTTGCTTATCTTACATTACTACTGTATTAACTATTAATTACAAATTAAATAAGATGGATAGAAGTTGGATAAATCTTCACAATAGATCATATATGGAATATATTAATGGAGTTAAGGGATTTCTAAATTTTGGAAACGAAAATGTAGGCAATGAAGATGAAGTAAGATGTCCTTACTCAAATTGTAATATTTGTGTAAAGAGAGATCCTTCTGTGGTTAGAGATCACCTATTCATTCATGGAATGTTAAAGAATTACTCTAACTGGGTTCATCATGGAGAATATGGAGTACCAACACCGATGTTGAAGATGTGGAACCATGAAGGTAAATTTTTCCTGCACATAATCTATAGTAAATTTTTGTATACATCCATGGTTTTACAATATGGAATAAATTTTAGTATTACACGGTGTGAAAGCTCTTTTATTATGGGTGTGAAGCGTTTTTGGTATTACACATGCTCCCATTATATGTATCAGATTCAATAACAATTGGTAAGAAGCGTGAAAGAATAAAGGGAAAAGAATTGACTAAATGTAAGGAGTAGAACATAAAAGTCATTGTAACAATACCCAAGCATATCATGCGACCGGTGGAAAAAAGTTCTCAAATGTTGGTAAGCCAAGTAGGATGTATGGTACGAGGTTTTTCACCACTCACTGGTGAAAAGTCAGGAAGTAATAGTAAAGGTATTAAAAAAAAAAATTATAAGTCAATTGAACCCACTTTCTACATGTGAGGATGAGTGAGTGTTTTCTAATAGTTTAAAATTTCTTTTCTTTTCTTTTTTTTTCTTTTTTGATAATCGAAAGTGCCTAGGCAGGCCTAAGAATGAGGCATTGGGGAAGAGCCCCATAGATATAGAATGCGTGGAGAAATGTGGTCTATGGTTTGTCATCTTTTGTATTCTCGTCATTGTGTCGAATCAACTAGAAGATATATTAAGCGAACGTCACTTGTCTGTATGATTTGTCATCCTGAACTCTCTTCAAATTACCAATTTAAAAGTCAATTGAACTCATCTCTTAATAGTTTATACTTTTGGAAACAATAACAGGAAAGTGTGAACGACCTTTTTTCTTTTTTTTGTTTATATATATATATATATATATATATATATAATAATGTGTGTATGACCTAGGTAGGCCTTAGAATGAGACATTGGGGAAGAGCCCTGCATATAGAGAACGTATGGAAAAATGTGGTCTAATTATTTGTCATCAATGTTTTCTGTTACTGTCACAGCGTCGAAACAACTAGAAGATATATTCTACAAATATATCTTACCCATAATTGTAATAACTCAATCTTAGAAACGGCCTAAAGAATTTATTTTGTTTGAATAATTGACTGAAATTTGACTTTTTAGTACATTTAGTTCGATATAAAGTTGATGTTTTGCCATGTATAGCTTTTAGTTTTGACTTTTGTACGGTTATGTAGAGCTCGTCAATATGAGTTTGTTGACGTATAACATGTCTAAATTCCAGTTATGATTAATGAAAGACAGTAGCAAATTATAATTTTTTTAACTTTTAAAAAATGCAGGTTCTTCTTTCTTTTCTTATTTTTGATTTCTTTCTTTCTTCTCCCCCCAGCTCTTTGGTTCTATTTCCTGACCATCAACTGCCCCCTCTCCCTCTTTGCAGGCACATGACCATGTCACTGGAGGAGCTTGCCACTGTCACCAACCAATGCCGCTAGCCCGCACACACATCTACAACACATCTCTGAGCCACGCTGCCACCGACAACTGTCTATTTACCCTTAAAATCCATTTTCTTCTCTCTCCTCCCTATTGACAGATTCCGGCAAGTTCCAACTAAAAGTTTGATGCTTTCCTCCTCTATTCGACCTCTTGAGCATGATTCCAATCTCCATTTCTTGAAAAAAAAAAAAAAACTTTTCAATTTGTTGGATTTATGAAAACCCCTTTGAGGCCATCATTTTCTGGCCAAATTCCGATCGCCTCGTGTATGTCCCGATGAAATTGAAACTATATTCTTATTCCTTGTGTGTTAGGCTTTCATTTGATATATAGTATGCAAATTTTGATGGAATTTAGCTAAAATGCCTAAATTTGGATATAAGCCATTTTGGGTTTGACTGGAATTGACCATTTTATATAGTTCAGGTGACTAATTTTGATTTGTTTAGGCTTTTAGTGACCCTTAGAGACTTATTGTAAAGTCAATTTCAATATTTCTTGGAATATATACATGTAGTTAGCTAAATATTTTTTTTTCTACTTTTAAGGATCAATTATTTATATATAATAATATATTTATTTATTTCTTTTTCTTAAATATCAATGGAAGTAATAAGTATTTTACACAAACTGATATATATATAGTAATTCCAAAGAGACATGTGCGGGGTGACTGATCTATTGCACGCTACAGCTTACCTTCTAATAATTCTGTGTTTTTCTGCATATGCTTTGCACGTGTGTGGTTTCAACATATCCATGTGAATGTCTTCTATGTGTTGCTTTTACTTTTCTTTCAGCTCCTTGAAATCCCATTTTTAATTAGTTGACAAGGGTTTGTTATGATTATTTTTATGTGGGTTTTTCTAATCATGATGTTTATTATAATTTTCTGCTTTCTGCTGTTGTTATTTCTCTTTAAATATTCTTCATATTCCGCTTGTTATTGTTAGCTAGTCTCCATGTTATTTCCAGATATGTGACAGGACCGTACCAGGGATGGGTCCCGTCTTGGAGAGATTCAATCGAAATTCCATAGAAATTTCAACATAACCCCCACCAACTTGGATTAATCCTTTTGTATCTGTATAAAAATTTACATTTCTATAGTTATCCAGTGACCACAATAAATGCCACTGGAGATTCCACCACAAGACAATACTTATTTATAAGAATTAAGTTACAAAACCAAACAAGGAAATAAAGTCGCTTCTGGCGACTGCCGGCGTCAATTGGCCATGTGGCCGGTGGATGTGGGTTCGCCGGTGACGGCGCACGTGTGCTCCGGTGGAACAAAGAGGAAAGAAAGAGACGGGGGAGAGAGAAGAGAGGAGAAAAAAAAAGAAGGAAAAAAGAAAAAGGTGGGGTCCAAGAAAAAAAAGAAAAAGAAAAAAACAGTGTGGGTCCCAGTCATTACAATATGCAATTCCAATTCCATGGCCAAAGGGATTAAATTACCGTCATCTATTGCTACGCAAATGAATAATGTTACTTACAACTGCAACTATTATTTGATTAAAGTGAAAAGCAAAGTCATTAGTAATCCTAACCATTGGCAAAAGAGAAAAATGGTTAGTTTTCACCACCAACAACTAAATATTCTAAATGTGCGAATAGTTTTCATTCACATAGCAACCGTCGTCACATCCTTGCTTTAATTTTTGTCAGCAGTAATTAAATAACAGTCCTATCCATATCCTAGCCAATGAAATTGATAAGTTGGGACCAATTATTAAATAATCAAACCCCACATGGTTCATCATTACTGGGTAGTTTATTTAAGCCTCTGTTTGTGTGGAGATTGCTTAGGAATAAAGAAATAAAGTAGGAAGACAAAGTAGCTAGCTAGTCAGCTTCAAATATATATGATGGTAAATTTTATCACTATTGTATCATCAAAAGGTAAATTTTTATAATGATTATTTTTCCCTTCTTTTATGTTCAACTAAAAAATAAATATTTAATTTAATGGTAAAAAAACTAAATATAAAAGGAAAAAAATTAAATTAGGTACTAATTTTTTTAAGTATTAAAAGAACTTTTAGCAAAAATATGTAATTAAAATATCAATTATTTTGTTATATATTAAAACGATAAAAAAAAATAAAGTTAAATGTTTAATATTTTAAGTGCTAAATTTTTATTATATTTATATTTTTACAAATAAATTAAATATTTATTTTTAATTAATTATAAAATAAAAATAAAATAGTCATAAAGAAATAACGAATTTACAAAAAGTGAGAGTTCACTGACGAGAGAGTTGGAATAAACAAAGTGAAAAAAAAAAATTCTAATGAACAAAAAGGTGTTGGTGTAATTAATCAAAATCTAAAGATTTTTATGTAAAAAAATCAAAATAGAAGGGATGTAGTGTAACGTTTTCAACGTTGTTTTATTTCTCACAAGGTAATATCATAGACAGATATGATACAGACCCCCTCATTTATTTTATAAATACATTTGCTTGACATGATTTTCAAAAACTATCACGGACATAACATTCATCAACTTTTTGCTGTTAAATTTAATAGTCAAGGAGCAATATTATCTTTGAACATATATTTTTATGACAAGTCATCATAGAATTGCCTTTAGGTTTTCCGTAATTACATTTATTTATCATTGCCTTTTTAATAACTAGCAGAAACTCAACTTCTATCAACTACTTCTTATTAATTAAATGTACAGTTAAGCTGTATTGTTGTCTTTGAGAATGCACTTGTATTTATAGAACTTTAAAATATAAATTTATTTATTTCTAAATGATATTGGATATTGTAGGTGTCATTGGGATGGTAATGACAGGGAGGGGTCACTGGTGAGGGAGGACACAACTGAGTCTGCTAATGTGAGAGTTGCAATTACAGGTCAAGGCAAAAAGAAAAGAGAGAAAAAAAAGAAGGAAAAAAAGAAGGGAAAATTAAACAATCTTAATCATGTTTTTTTTATTAATTAACAATTTTGTTATTGAACAGATTTATGTGATTTAATAGTAAAAAATAATAATAATTAAATTGGACTTGTTTAAGAGTTTTTGATATTTTTAAAAAATGATGGCGAGTAAATGTATTATATAGATAAGTTAGTGTGATAGGGTAAGTTATTCATGGGATGCTAAACTAGCAGTCGGTGTGCTTAATAATGTTGGAGGAAGTTAAGTTGCCTTTAGAACAATTGGAGTCGTTTAATTGTTTATTTTCTTTATAAAAATATGTAAAGTAGCTCATGAGCTAGCTCGGTATGCTTTATTTGTTCATCATAATCTTAAAAACACTATATCCTTACCTTAACACATTATTTTTTTTAGGTGGAAGTCTACTTTTTATCATTGTATGTTCAAGTATACCAGAGTTGTATTTTCATCACAACACATGAACATGGATCTGAACTTCTTGGGATGAATTTAAAGACTTCGAATGCAATTTTATGCTCGTTCTCCACAATTCCAATCTGCAAGTAAGAGAAAATGGGTCAGACAACAAGTTCATGTGCACTATATCCAACTCCCTATTATATAAACTAATGTGAAGAAAGAATTATAGAGATTTAAAGAAAATAGGAAAAGAATGAGAAGAAAGGATATATTTCCTCTTGTGGGCTAGATGACACGTGTCGTAGTAAGAATAGCTGAGCTGTAAATCAGCAGTATTCTTATGGTTCAAAGCCAACAAATGTTAAAAACTCAACAATTAATCTTACGAACCGCCGCATGCACATAAAAAGTTGGGGAAACATTCACTTGTGTAATCAATTTTGCGGCTAAGCTTTTGTAGCTCAAATCATGGACCTTGGAACATTGATCATCTGATATGAATCAGGTGATGGACAAAAATACCCATAGTAATAGTCCCTAAGCACCTTCTTTCAGAAATATTAATCAGACAGAGCGAACAAATTTTTTCCTAAATTCCAAGATCAAATGAGAATCCTACCTTTGTTTATCTTTATGTGGAAATCGGAACATGTGTTTAATTAAGTGCATTCTTGACTGATGTGCGATATTGTTGTGTTTGATTAATGTAAACTGAGAAATCATTTGTTCGCCTTGCTATTGAATTGTTACTTGACAAACTACGAGCTGAGAATCGCATTAAATCTTTAACTGGGAAACTCAAATATTCTTGGAAGACTTCACGTCAACTATCGCAACTCAGGGAATATATGACATTTTTAAGGACTGATAGAATCACTCATCTTAAGATCGCAAAATTCAGGAAAGAACTCTACTGAAAGAATGTTATATTATGAGAAGTAATAAACCCCTTGACTCCTAGCATGGAAAAAGCTTTCTAACTCAGTGGACGTTCGATCTGAGGAGATAAATAACAACTTAATAAATGTTACATCTGTATGAGGGAAATACTAACTTGGTTCAAGTTGGATATTTTGACGAAGAGGTTACCCATAAACTCAATGAATGGTTTACAATCACCTCGGAAATGACCAGTTGATTTTAAGCTCCAGTAGCTAGGCCTATGGTCAATACAAACACTCACACACATATGTTGATATCAAAATCTGCTTGTGGGTCAAATTAAAATTTCACAATTGAAAGAAACTTCCAACCTAAAGAGTGATTTAGCTACTCATCCTTGAGAATATACAATTCAAAGAGTAAATTTTCCTGTTACTCGTCTTGTCTGCCCTGTTTAAACCTAAAAACATGAGTCTATTTATAATAAAATCCTAGCTCTACTTGCCTAACACTTGAAATTTAAAGTTTCCTAAATTCGAATGTTAGTGTGCCACACAAAGTTCGCCTATCATTGGACTTGATATGGTGCCTAGCACCCATTGGGTTCCTAACTTCAACTAGCGTCCGAAAGTGTGCCTCTTTGGGGCATGTAAGACACCTAACATTGTACCTGTCATACACTGGACTTGTAATCTTGAGTCTCCTGTTGGTAGTATGTTAGGCTTAATAATAGGGGTCTAACATTGAACCTGACATGTAACCATTTTGTGCAAAAAGTCTTCATCTTCAATGTTTCCAAGTCATTTCTCATTGTTAGCTCAATTAACCTTGCATGCAAAACAAATTCCATGAAATAAAACACATAAGAGTTAAGTATTAGATTAAATAGAAATAACTAAATAGAAACCCATCTCTTAGCAAGTGGGAAGTAATATTTGAAGTTTCAAATAGTTTAAGTACACTACTGAATAGAATAAAGAGCCTTAGTATATTTTCAGCAAAAAATAAAAAAAAGGAAAGAAAGAAAATAAAGGGCCCTTGTGGTGAAGCCAAACTAGCAATTTGTGGGGAGTTAATTGGTAGTGATGCCAAACTTGCAATTTGTGGGCTTAATGATGTTGTGGATATATTGAAACCTCAATGCTTTTTGATGGAGGATGTCAAATTGTGTTTAGAACAATTTCTGTAGTTCAATTGTGTATTTGTTTTTAGAAAAACAAATAGAATATAGTTCATGAGCTAACTCATCATGCTTTATTAATTTGTTGAACAGTTTGCACCATGGATGGAGGGGGGGCTAATATGGGATATATATAATAACCTCATTTTATTTTCGATTTCGTCGGTTTTCGGACGCATTTTCAGTTTGTTCGCCAAACACCTTTTTCACCGAAACAAGCAGTTTCTGAATTCCCCGTGCATTTTGTGAGGGCTGAAAGTACCCAAGGGTGAGTTGAGGAATTTTTTCTACCCATTTTGCCCTTGGTCAAAGTTTGACCAAGTAGGTTACTATTCATTATTTTAATATTTTAGTAAATACCTTTTTACTTTTTACTTTATTATATTATTTTTTAATATATAATTTGGGATATTTCACCCTTGTTAGCCGACCCTCTTGCTTTCAATTTCAACTGTGTTTTCCTCTATTTTCGTTCTAGAGAGAGAAAATCCAATTTTTAGAGAGAGAAAGTGTTAAATTCAAGGAATTTTCTGACGAAACTTTAGGGTTTTGTACCGGCCATCAAGGGGAGTTCATTGGAATACTTTGTGGTGATTTTCAAAGTTTGGAAGTGGGGTAATCTTGCTTGGAAGAGAGGTAGGCAACTATTCCTCTTTGGTTTTTTTATGTAAATGTGTGATTTTACTTGATTAAATGATGGAATCATGCTATGTATTGGTGAATTGTTAATTGATTATGCTTGATTTGATGTGTCGAGTGTGAGACAAAACACCCAATTGGTTAGGGTTTAGGTTTTGTGATTTTGATGGTTTATGCTTAATTTTGTTGGATTAAAACATGTTTAATGGAAATTGATGGTGAGTTATGGTATAAACCATTGTTAATTTGTTGATTTGATGAGAAAATTGATAGATTTGGACATGTATAGGGGCCACCATGTTAGGGTTCCTTTGTCAAATTATTTACATGTGAGGGTATTTTGGTCTTTTCACATGTTAGGGGTATTTCGGGTATTTTCGGAATTGTTGAGGGTAAATTAGTCATTTTGCGTGTAAGGGATACAAATGTAATTTTTGAAATTGGTTAAGGGTGTCTTGGTCATTTTACATGTGAGGTCAAGGGCATTTTGGTCATTTGACATGTGGGGACATAAATGTAATTTTTGAAATTGTGAAGGGTATTTTCATCATTTTTCATATGAGGGGTAAAGTTGAAAATATTTAAAATTGAAGGGGTATTGAGGTCTTTATCAAATTCCAAGTTATTTTATAATATATATAGATATTAAATTATCTATTTGATTATTTATATATATATATATATATTCAATTATCTTATTTATAATTTATTTAAATTATTTATTTATACACTTGTTTGTATAGTTATATTTATAATTATATTTTGCAAAATGCATGTATATTACATATGTATTTAATAAATATACATAAGTGTATTTTGTGAAAATATACATATGTAAATAATTATCTATGTATTAAAATGAGTATTAATTTATTATTTATACTTATAAGTATTTTTATAGATGGATGTATGTGTATAACCTATATTTGTGTTCATATATATGTGTATAAAATACGCGTATACATATATGGGTGTGTATATATGTATTTGTGTATATATATATGTGTGTATATGAATGTGTATTTATATATGTGTATTTTTATATATGTGTCTATATATATAAGCATGCATTAAGGTGTCTATATGTATGTATAGGTGTGTACAGATATATATATATATATATATATAGGTGTGTATAAATTTAAGATTGTGTATATGTATATGTGTACGAAACATATATGTGCTTATATGAGTATGAATATATATATTTGTATGAACATATGTGTATGTGAATATTTATTTATGTGTATTTATATATGTGCATATGTATAAGTGTGATTGTATACGTATTTATATTTGTGTATATAAATATCTATATAGATGGATATATGTACTGGAATGGTGGAATTTATATTTCTAGTGGAGAATTATTATTTGAATGTTATTTAATTGAGAGTAGGGTGGTAATTAGCCATTTGCCCATTGAGGGATATTTTGGTAATTTTTCATATACTCGAGGGGTTTTCTTGGTGATTATCGGTGACCGTAGTATTTCGGTAAATACATCAATGTGATTGGTGATTGTAAATCTTTGGTCGGAGCAGGGGCAATTCAGTAATTATCGCTGTCAGGTGGGATAGCTTGGTAATTATGCGAGTTATTGTTGGCCTTGTTGGATTTATGCATTGTGGCATACACATTCATTTACATAGAGCAATTCATGAGGCATATTGTTTTATGTGAAATGATGAATTTTTCCCTGAGAGTTTGTGTTTTCAAAATGGTTGCACAAAAGAAGGTGCATGGTTTTAAACTCTATTTTAATAGCTCTGTGAATCACTGACCATACAAGAAGGTGGGTCGCCCAAAACAGTGTTTCACCCGCATACCACAGAGGTGTGGTATTTCGTGCACATAACGTGGAAAGAGAGTGGACTATTCAATTAAAATAAAAAGGGAAAATTGATGATTTTGTGTGTATTGTAGTACACAATATGACATGGCATTGGCATATGCATTTGGTTGCCTACTGAGTGCTTTATCACTCACTGTTGTCTGCTATCATGTGTGGTAGGTAAATCCGAAACTCAGCTGTAGGGCTTGGTGGCGGTGCGGATTTGGAGAGGCATGGCATAGTACAGTGTTCTTCCGCATTTTTCTTTTTATTATATTTTAGGTAAGGATACTCGTGTTTAATTAAATACTCTTTCTTTATGTGGGTGTGTATACTTTATTTATTTTAAAGTATTACTATATTATGGTGTGGTTTGTAAAATGGTCCCAAAGAGTAGAGAAAGGTTTTAATACTGTCGTGACATTTTCCAGAATAGTTTTTAAATATAAATCGGGTTTGTGTTTTTGAAAGGAAAAAAAAATTCTTACGTAGTAACTACACCTTACTCGGAAATGTATGCTTGGGTAAAGGGGTGTTACAATATATATATATATATATATGCCTTAATATTATTGTAGCTAATTTTAAGATGCTTTAACTAACTTTATATAGTTGTTTGTTTTATGTGGCAAAAGAAATAGTCAAACTGAAATAAAATAATTTTGCTAATCAAATAGAATAAGTTCCATTTATTGTCACAGATATTACAAAAGCACACTTAATTATTCAGGCATGTAACAAAGAAATGTACATTTAAAAGGCAAGTAATTGGAATACATTCCAATATTTTATTAACTGAATACTAGAAAAGCACACTTAGTTATTCAGATGTAGAACCCCTTATTCTCTTAAACACACACATAGGCACTAGAACTGGAACTGGAGTTGGTTGGATTAAAAATAGCATACTTTATTCTTGCAAGAACATCCAGGGAGGAAACAAGGTAAGAAAACGCATGATTCCCCACAAGGTATGGCATTTGTGGACGATGGGAGGAATAGGTTTGAAATGTAATTCACAGGAGTGGTTGTATCTCCATCAGCAAGATAGGCGGCGGTGGAGAACTCATTGAGTTCCCGACCGTTAACCACCGAGGCCAGCAACACAAAACCACCACCAGCAGGCGGAGGACCAAACTAAACTTGCTACTCCATTGATTATGTTTCTCTTTTCTCTTCTTGATCGATAATATTATTATATGTGCTTGTATATATAAAATGCCTTGCTCATGCTCTTTTATAACCCAAAACTCTATTGGTGCATGCCTCTCTTCAATAACTTATTAATACTCCCATCTACATGTGGTCCTAAGTCATTAATACTCCCATCTAATTGTGGTCCTAAATTATTAATACTCCCATCTACTTGTGGTCCAACACCCGAAGCAATTACTAGAAAAAGGACAAAAAAAGCCAAGTATAGAAAAAAATAAATCATTAGGTCCGTTTGAAAAGTGTTCTATTGTTTTAATACGTGTGACCATCTATTCATAGTCCTGTGATTATTAATACGCGCGACCATCTACCATATCATCACGAAAAGGACGATGCACTATAATGAGAGGAGAAATGGAGTGTAGTATTTTGATCTCTTACAATAATTTATAATTCTTTGTTTCACAAGATGAACCTAAACAGTCTCAAATTAACTTTCTCATTTTTATTTACTTTTAATTCCGTAAAAACTTTGGTATCTTGTGAATAAAGTTCTTATTACTCTCTTAACAATATCAACCAACAATTCGTTAATGCTTGTTTTGGTTTGTCAATACCAATATATACCTGACCATGTATTATATCAAACAGTGTTCAAGTGTTATTATAGCCGAACAAAGTTTATTAGGTTAAGCCTGAGCAACTTTTAACATTTTTGACAGTTAATTAAAGCATTATACAGTTACTGCTAGCCAAAACAGGAATATCATATTCAATTAATTTCATGGAAATCATAATCATTTTATACTTGAAGAAAACGTATGAATATATATATACACAAATATACTGCAGAAGATATGTCAGAAGCATAACCAACTACTTAATTTTACTAGTCATTCAACTTTATTGTTAAGATATAATTCGTCATGTCTACACCATTCATTTATTGTATGTTAGTATCATTCTGTAGCGTCCTTCTAAAAGCATCGAATTTGAAATACTATTCAATTACTCAAATTTTTCAATACAAAACACCAAGTAACACATACAAATTAACATTGATGCATTTTGTCACCTAGTTCATGGCGATTTATGATAAGAACACATTAGTAATAAAGATAGGCATAGTAATTATACAAAAAGATAAATATTTAATTTAAAAATGCACACATGAGCAGACTGTTTTAATAGACTGCTTTGGGCATTCAGGTTCAGTTTCACAGACCATCGCACGATGCTCTATTAACCCATCAAAATTAGGGATGGAAAGGCTTTATTAATCTTGTATTTTGAAAAGATTATCTTTTCTAAAATACATATTGTCAAAATCTTTTATAAAGAGATTTTCACGCCTTGTTTTATGTGACGAAGTGTGTGAGCTGAACATGTATTTTCGTTTCCAAAAGAATATTTTACAAAACTCGTTTTTATGTTGTTGTAACATATTCCAAGTTGCAGAAAAATATTTTTGTGCTTAAACTATTTTTATTTAGCAACTTGGATGTGAACTTGATTTGAAAATATATTTGTTGGGATCTTTTGTGAGAGTTCTTCGAGAAGAATCAAATTGCTTCCGGAGAAGTTTGTTTGCATTTAAAAGGAGTTCAACGTCTGCAACGGTGAAGACAAGCGGTGCTTGCTGAACAAGTCCATCAAGGCGATTCAACACAATGGCGGCAATACAAAGAGAGAGTCTTTTATCATTTAAGTCCAATTGGTGTATGTAATCATTTATAACTTAGTGGATTGTTTAAGGTCTAGGCATGGCCCGTGAAGTAGGAATTATGAACCACATAAAAACTTTATGTGTTATCTCTTTAATTTATGTTTTACCAATTAATTAATTAAATTTGGTAATCCCATAAAACAAATCTTTCAATTGGTATCAGAGCATGCTACCAACGTTTTGTGGGTGAAAAAATTTTCGAAAAGATTTGTTGAACAAGGCTCATGCCCTATTCTATATCATGTCTTACATCTTCTATTTGGTTGGCAAAAACCTCTAGTTGGATATGGTTTTTTTTATTTTTGTAAAACTCGTTGGATATGGTTTTCAACACTCTTTCTTATCAGTATTTTATGCTTTATGAGGTGTTGGGATTTTTGTAATAAATGCCCAATTTAGGTGTCATTAATGTATAGTTATGGTGATTCATCTGATCACTATAAGGATGTTCACAGCTGAATTCACTTTTTAATATCACAGTTTCGACTCATTTGATGATTTACTGAGGATCTCGGATTGGTTTTTCGAGATTTTGTTGATCTGGTTCATTTTATACAGTTCATTAGATTAAATGTTGTCAGTTTTTGTTCTATCTTTTCTTATCTTACTTATAATCTAAAAGATTGCATATTTCCTAAAACTGCAGCTGAAATAAAGTTTTGCATATTTCTTGAAACAGCAGCTGAAATACGGTAAAGTTTTTTAAATGTTGTCATTCCTGTAGTTTGCTTATAATTAACGCATATTAATAAAAACTTTGTTTAACCAAAATATCCACATATGTGAAGCTATGTAATGTTCGATTTTTCTCCTTTTTGGTTTTTCGACCTTTTTATAATATAATGTTCAGGAATTAAGATATGTGGCTTATTTCTATCATGAAAATACTATTCTTGTTGTCCAAAGTCACCTATGTATATTTAGATTGTTTCATGCATAAGCATCTAAACGTATATAAAAATATATGACTATCAAAATGTCCTTTGAGAATTAATATTCATGTAACTATCAAGCAAAAATTGGAAAAAACACTACCTGATCTATGTTGCAAATTGGAAAAGCTACGTGATTATTTAGTTGACAACGCCAATATTAATTACAACATATTGCCCTGTATTTTTCTATTCATATTTTTAGTATTTGATATGTAAGGGTATGTCTATATCGATGTTATAAGACCTGTACTCAATTGTTTTTCTTGCTTATCTTTCATTACTACTGTATTAACTATTAATTACAAATTAAATAAGATGGATAGAAGTTGGATAAATCTTCACAATAGATCATGTATGGAATATATTAATGGAGTTAAGGAATTTCTAAATTTTGGAAAGGCAAATGTAGGCAATGAAGATGATATAAGATGTCCTTACTCAAATTGTAATATTTGTGCAAAGAGAGATCCTTCTGTGGTTAGAGATCACCTATTCATTCATGGAATGTTAAAGAATTACTCTAACTGGGTTCATCATGGAGAATATGGAGATAATGGTACCAACACCGATGTTGAAGATGTGGAACCATGAAGGTAAATTTTTCCTGCACATAATCTATAGTAAATTTTGTATACATCCATGGTTTTACAATATGGAATAAATTTTAGTATTACACGGTGTGAAAGCTCTTTTATTATGGGTGTGAAGCGTTTTTGGTATTACACATGCTCCCATTATATGTATCAGGTTCAATAACAATTAGTAAGAAGCGTGAAAGAATAAAGGGAAAAGAATTGACTAAATGTAAGGAGTAGAACATAAAAGTCATTGTGACAATACCCAAGCATATCATGCCACCGGTGGAAAAAGTTCTCAAATGTTGGTAAGCCAAGTAGGATGTATGGTACGAGGTTTTCACTGGTGAAAAGTCAGGAAGTAATAGTAAAGATATTAAAAAAATTTATAAGTCAATTGAACCCACTTTCTACATGTGAGGATGAGTGAGTGTTTTCTAATAGTTTAAATTTTTCTTTTTGATAATCGAAAGTGCCTAGGCAGGCCTAAGAATGAGGCATTGGGGAAGAGCCCCACATATATAGAATGCGTGGAGAAATGTGGTCTATGGTTTGTCATCTTTTGTATTCTCGTCATTGTGTCAAATCAACTAGAAGATATATTAAGCGAACGTCACTTGTCTGTATGATTTGTCATCTTGAACTCTCTTCAAATTACCAATTTAAAAGTCAATTGAACTCATCTCTTAGTAGTTTATACTTTTGGAAACAATAACAGGAAAGTGTGAACGACCTTTTTCTTTTTTGTTTATATATATATATATAAGAATGTGTGTATGACCTAGGTAGGCCATAGAATGCGACATTGGGGAAGAGCCCTGCATATAGAGAACGTATGGAAAAATGTGGTCTAATTATTTGTCATCAATGTTTTCTGTTACTGTCACAGTGTCGAAACAACTAGAAGATATATTCTACAAATATATCTTACCCATAATTGTAATAACTCAATCCTAGAAACAGCTTAAAGAAGTTATTTTGTTTGAATAATTGACTGAAATTTGACTTTTAGTACATTTAGTTCGATATAAAGTTGATGTTTTGCCATGTATAGTTTTTAGTTTTGACTTTTGTATGGTTATGTAGAGCTCGTCAATATGAGTTCGTTGACATATAACATGTCTAAATTGCAGTTATGATTAATGAAAGACAGTAGCAAAATTATAATTTTTTAACTTTTAAAAATGCAGGTTCTTCTTTCTTTTCTTATTTTTGTTTTCTTTCTTTCTTCTCCCCAGCTCTTTGGTTCTATTTCCTGACCATCAGCTCCCCCTCTCCCTCTTTGCAGGCACATGACCATGTCACTGGAGGAGCTTGCCACTGTCACCAACCAATGCCGCTAGCCCACACACACATCTACAACACATCTCTGAGCCACACTGGCACTGACAATTGCCTATTTAGCCTTAAAATCCATTTTCTTCTCTCCTCCTTATTGATAGATTCCGGCAAGTTCCAACTAAAAGTTTGATGCTTTCCTCCTCTATTCGACCTCTTGAGCATGATTCCAATCTCCATTTCTTGAAAAAAAAAAAAACTTTTCAATTTGTTGGATTTATGAAAACCCCTTTGAGGCCATCATTTTTTGGCCAAATTCCGATCGCCTCGTGTATTTCCCAATGAAATTGAAACTATATTCTTATTTCTTGTGTTTTAGGCTTTCATTTGATATATAGTATGCGAATTTTGATTGAATTTAGCTAAAATGCCTAAATTTGGATATAGGAAATTTTGGGTTTGACTGGAATTGACCATTTTATATAGTTCAGGTGACTAATTTTGATTTGTTTACGCTTTTAGTGACCCTTAGAGACTTATTGTAAAGTCAATTTCAATATTTCTTGGAATATATACATGTAGTTAGCTAAATATTTTTTTTTCTACATTTAAGGATCAATTATTTATATATAATAATATATTTATTTATTTCTTTTTCTTAAATATCAATGGAAGTAATAAGTATTTTACACAAACTGATATATATATAGTAATTCCAAAGAGACTTGTGCGGGGTGACTGATCTATTGCAAGCTACAGCTTACCTTCTAATAATTCTGTGTTTTTCTGCATATGCTTTGCACGTGTGTGGTTTCAACATATCCTTGTGAATGTCTTCCATGTGTTGCTTTTGCTTTTCTTTCAGCTCCTTGAAATCCCATTTTTAATTAGTTGACAAGGGTTTATTATGATTATTTTTATGTGGGTTTTATCTAATCATGATGTTTATTATAATTTTCTACTTTCTGCTGTTGTTATTTCTCTTTAAATATTCTTCATATTCCGCTTGTTATTGTTAGCTAGTCTCCATGTTATTTCCAGATATGTGACAGGACCGTACTGGGATGGGTCCTCTTGGAGAGATTCAATCGAAATTCCATAGAAATTTCAATAGAACCTCCCCTGAAACTTGGATTAACCTTTTGTACCTGTATAAAATTTACATTTCTATAGTTATCCAGTGACCACAACAAATGCCAATGGATATTCCACCACAAGAGAATACTTATTTATAAGAACTAAGTTACAAAACCAAAGAAGGAAATAAAGTCACCAATTTAGGTACCAACTTGGGTTATTCTCGAGCAATTTATATGGAACATAAATAATAATAAAAGATATAAAAATAATATATATATGTATGTATTTGTACAACACAAAATAAATTTTATAAAAGAAATAGTTTGTTTAATTTGGACAGCAGAGATGAATGTAAACGAAAGATAATGGTAATGCCAAACGTGAGAGACGCACCACTTGCCAGCAAACCTAGGAAAGTCTTTAAGAGGAAAACAAAACAAAACAGGGTGAGACAAGCTTAGTGAGTGGATCTATAATAAAGCACAAAAATATAAAAGGTATCAATATTTTTCCAAGTGGTTAGCAAATATCAAATAATAAAATAAACATGCGCGTTGCAACAAAACTAATAAGAATAATTATAGTAAAACACAATAAATAAATACGATCATAGGAAAACTAAATCCAAATCAGTGAAACATTTTATATAAAAATACCATAACTCAAAAATACATACGTCAATCGCCATATCATAACCACTGGCACTCTACCCTCGGCGTCCCAAGGCGTAGAAAGATGGATGCTGTCATCTTACCCTCGATGTCCCAAGGGGTAGTGAATGACCAATGGGGAAGGGGAACCTGTCATATTACCCTTGGCGCCCCAAGAAAGCGAGGGGATCATCATCCAAAATAATCACGCGTGAAGGAGAGAGAACAATAGCCGACAACATCACATCCACCCATCAAATGGCCGTACCAAGGTAACTCATGGCGTACACAATTTAAAAATATCATTTCCATCAATTTAATTAATATCAATCTCAAAATACAACTCTCATCCATGACTTATCATACTAGCTCCAAAATCCAAAATCCAAAAATAATATTTGCTAACCAAATACTTTTTAAAAACATTTATAAAATTAACCTTATACATACTCCAACAAATAATTAATTATGCATTACTGTTTTCAAAAGAATAAAGTAATAATATGAATTTCTAATAATTTTCCAGCTTCCAAAAATATACTTGTTGAATAAAATCACGCAATAAAATATGCAAATAATAGAAATATCCAATGTACACATATATAATTTATTAACAACTATAAATCCACTCACTGTGCTATAGAAACACTCGTGACCCTAAGCGGTGCCAAAACTAGAAAGCGACCTAGTATACAAGCCTTCCAATCGACCGGGTGATGCACGTGGTGGCTGGAATCTTGCCGGAAAATTGCAGTCCAAATCCAAATTGTAATATCTTCGCGGAAAACTCATTGGAATCCGTGAACGAAGGTGAGAGAGAGATCGGGTTTTCTCGCGACCGCCGGCAATTTGGACATGTGGCCGGTGGCTGTGGGTTTGCCGGTGACGGCGCACGTGTGCTCCGGTGGAACAAAGAGGAAAGAAAGAGACGGGGGAGAGAGCAGAGAGGAGAAATGAGAGAAGAGGGGGAGCGGTCTGCAGAAGAAAAAAAAGAACGAAAAAGAAAAAGGTAGGGTCCAAGGAAAAAAAGAAAAAGAAAAAGAGTATGGGGCCCGGTCATTACAATATGCAATTCCAATTCCATGGCCAAAGGGATTAAATTACTGTCATCTATTGCTACGCAAATGAATAATGTTACTTACAACTGCAACTATTATTTGATATTTTAAGTGCTAAATTTTTATTGTATTTATATTTTTAAAAATAAATTAAATATTTATTTTTAATTAATCATAAAATAAAAGTAAAATAATCATAAAGAAATAACGAATTTACAAAAAGTGAGAGTTCACTGACGAGAGAGTTGGAATAAACAAATTGAAAAAAAAAAAAATTCTAATGAACAAAAAGGTGTTGGTGTAATTAATCAAAATCTAAAGATATTTATGTAAAAAATCAAAATAGAAGGGATGTAGTGTAACGTTTTCAACGTTGTTTTATTTCTCACAAGGTAATATTATAGACAGATATCATACAGACCCCTCATTTATTTTATAAATACATTTGCTTAGAAAACTATCACAGACATAACATTCATCAACTTTTGCTGTTAAATTTAATAGTCAAGGAGCAATATTGTCTTTGAACATATATTTTATGACAAGTCATCATAGAATTGCCTTTAGGTTTTCCGTAATTACATTTATTTATCATTGCCTTTTAATAACTAGCAGAAACTCAACTTCTATCAACTACTTCTTATTAATTAAATGTACAGTTAAGTTGTATTGTTGTCTTCGAGAATGCACTTGTATTTATAGAACTTTAAAATATAAATTTATTTATTTCTAAATGATATTGATATTGTTGGTGTCATTGGGATGGTAATGACAGGGAGGGGTCACTGGTGAGGGTGGACACAACTGAGGCTGCTAATGTGAGAGTTGCAATTACAGGTCAAGGCGAAAAGAAAAGAGAGAAAAAAAAAGGAAAAAAGAAGGGAAAATTAAAAATAGTACCAAAATAATATCTTAATTTCTTTTAACAATCTTAATCATGTTTTTTTATTAATTAACAATTTTGTTATTGAACAGATTTATGTAATTTAATAGTAAAAATAATAATAATTAAATTGGACTTGTTTAAGAGTTTTTGATAATGGCGAGTAAATGTATTATATAGATAAGTTAGTGTTATAGGGTAAGTTATTCATGGGATGCTAAACTAGCAGTCGGTGTGCTTAATAATGTTGGAGGAAGTTAAGTTGCCTTTAGAACAATTGGAGTCGTTTAATTGTTTATTTTCTTTATAAAAATATGTAAAGTAGCTCATGAGCTAGCTCGGTATGCTTTATTTGTTTATCATAATCTTAAAAGCACTATATCCTTACCTTAACACATTATTTTTTAGGTGGAAGTCTACTTTTATCATTGTATGTTCAAGTATACCAGAGTTGTATTTTCATCACTACACATGAACATGGATCTGAACTCTTGGGATGAATTTAAAGACTTCGAATGCAATTTTATGCTCGTTCTCCACAATTCCAATCTGCAAGTAAGAGAAAATGGGTCAGACAACAAGTTCATGTGCACTATATCCAACTCCCTATTATATAAACTAATGTGAAGAAAGAATTATAGAGATTTAAAGAAAACAGGAAAAAGAATGAGAAGAAAGGATATATTTCCTCTTGTGGGTTAGATGACACGTGTCGTAGTAAGAATAGCTGAGCTGTAAATCAGCAGTATTCTTATGGTTCAAAGCCAACAAATGTTAAAAACTCAACAATTAATCTTACGAACCGCCGCATGCACATAAAAAGTTGGGGAAACATTCACTTGTGTAATCAATTTTGTTGCTAAGCTTTTGTAGCTCATTCATGGACCTTGGAACATTGATCATCTGATATGAATCAGGTGGTGGACAAAAATACCCATAGTAATAGTCCCTAAGCACCTTCTTTGAGAAATATTAATCAGACAGAGCGAACAAATTTTTTCCTAAATTCCAAGATCAAATGAGAATCCTACCTTTGTTTATCTTTATGTGGAAATCGGAACATGTGTTTAATTAAGTGCATTCTTGACTGATGTGCGATATTGTTGTGTTTGATTAATGTAAACTGAAAAATCATTTGTTCGCCTTGCTATTGAATTGTTACTTGACAAACTACGAGCTGAGAATCGCATTAAATCTTTAACTGGGAAACTCATATTCTTGGAAGACTTCACGTCAACTATCAATACATCATGTTAGGTTTCATCATTAAGAGCATGAAAACTCATTATGAGTGCACAATCAAGTTATATCTCCTTGAGTTCAGGAGATGTGAGATTCATACTTCAGGTGATAAACATAGAAAGTTGTTCTTGGATAGAAAGTCTCATTTGATATTGAGAGTAAATTGATCGACTTCTTCTCAACTCAGGGAATATATGACATTTTTAAGGACTGATAGAATCACTCATCTTAAGATCGCAAAATTCAGGAAAGAACGCTACTGAAAGAATGTTATATTATGAGAAGTAATAAACCCCTTGACTCCTAGCATGGAAAAAGCTTTCTAACTCAGTGGACGTTCGATCGGAGGAGATAAATAACAACTTAATAAATGTTACATCTGTATGAGGGAAATACTAACTTGGTTCAAGTTGGATATTTTGACGAAGAGGTTACCCATAAACTCAATGAATGGTTTACAATCACCTCGAAATGACCAGTTGAATTTAAGCTCCAGTAGCTAGGCCTATGGTCAATACAAACACTCACACACATATGTTGATATCAAAATATGCTTGTGGGTCAAATTAAAATCTCACAATTGAAAGAAACTTCCAACCTAAAGAGTGATTTAGCTACTCATCCTTGAGAATATACAATTCAAAGAGTAAATTTTCCTGTTACTCGTCTTGTCTGCCCTGTTTAAACCTAAAAACATGAATCTATTTATAATAAAATCCTAGCTCTACTTGCCTAACACTTGAAATTTAAAGTTTCCTAAATTGAATGTTAGTGTGCCACACAAAGGTAGGCCTATCATTGGACTTGATATGGCGCCTAGCACCCATTGGGTTCCTAACTTCAATTAGCGTCCGAAAGTGTGCCTCTTTGGGGCATGTAAGACACCTAACATTGTACCTGTTATACGCTGGACTTGTAATCTTGAGTCTCCTGTTGGTAGCATGTTAGGCTTAATAATAGGGGTCTAACATTGAACATGACATGTAACCATTTTGTGCAAAAAGTCTTCATCTTCAATGTTTCCAACTCATTTCTCATTGTTAGCTCAATTAACCTTGCATGCAAAACAAATTCCATGAAATAAAACACATGAGAGTTAAGTATTAGATTAAATAGAAATAACTAAATAGAAACCCATCTCTTAGCAAGTGGGAAGTAATATTTGAAGTTTCAAATAGTTTAAGTACACTACTGAATAGAATAAAGAGCCTTAGTATATTTTCAGCAAAAAATAAAAAAAAGGAAAGAAAGAAAATAAAGGGCCCTTGTGGTGAAGCCAAACTAGCAATTTGTGGGGAGTAAATTGGAAGTGATGCCAAACTTGCAATTTGTGGGCTTAATGATGATGTGGATATATTGAAACCTCAATGCTTTTTGTTGGAGGATGTCAAATTGTGTTTAGAACAATTTTTGTAGTTCAATTGTGTATTTGTTTCTAGAAAAACAAATAGAATATAGTTCATGAGCTAACTCATCATGCTTTATTAATTTGTTGAACAGTTTGCACCATGGATGGAGGGGGGGCTAATATGGGATATATATAATAACCTCATTTTATTTTCGATTTCGTCGGTTTTCGGACGCATTTTCAGTTTGTTCGCCAAACACCCTTTTTCACCAAAACAAACAGTTTCTGAATTCCTCGTGCATTTTGTGAGGGCTGAAAGTACTCAAGGGAGAGTTGAGAAAATTTTTCTACCCATTTTGCCCTTGGTCAAAGTTTGACCAAGTAGGGGTTACTATTCATTATTTTAATATTTTAGTAAATACCTTTTTACTTTTTACTTTATTATATTATTTTTTAATATACAATTTGGGATATTTCACCCTTGTTAGCCGACCCTCTTGCTTCCAATTTCAACGGTGTTTTCTTCTATTTTCGTTCTAGAGAGAGAAAATCCAATTTTTAGAGAGAGAAAGTGTTAAATTCAAGGAATTTTCCGACGAAACTTTAGGGTTTTGTACCGGCCATCAAGGGGAGTTCATTGGCATACTTTGTTGTGATTTTGAAAGCTTGGAAGTGGGGTAATCTTGCTTGGAAGAGAGGTAGGCAACTATTCCTCTTTGGTTTTTTTAAGTAAATGTGTGATTTTACTTGATTAAATGATGGAATCATGTTATATATTGGTGAATTGTTAATTGATTATGCTTAATTTGATGTGTATTGAGTGTGAGACAAAACCCCCAATTGGTTAGGGTTTAGGTTTTGTGATTTTGATGGTTTATGCTTAATTTTGTTTGATTAAAACATGTTTAATGGAAATTGATGGTGAATTATGGTATAAACCATTGTTAATTTGTTGATTTGATGAGAAAATTGATGGATTTGGACATGTAGAGGGGCCGGCCATGTTAGGGGTTCCTTTGTCAAATTTTTTACATGTGAGGGGCATTTTGGTCTTTTCACATGTTAGGGGTATTTTGGGTATTTTTGGAATTGTTGAGGGAAAATTAGTCATTTTGCATGTAAGGGATACAAATGTAATTTTTGAAATTCATCAAGGGTGTCTTGGTCATTTTACATGTGAGGTTAAGGGCATTTTGGTCATTTGACATGTGGGGACATAAATGTAATTTTTGAAATTGTGAAGGGTATTTTCATCATTTTTCATATGAGGGGTAAAGTTGAAAATATTTAAAATTGAAGGGGTATTGAGGTCTTTATCAAATTCCAAGTTATTTTATAATATATATAGATATTAAATTATCTATTTGATTATTTATATATATATATATATATATTCAATTATCTTATTTATAATTTATTTAAATTATTTATTTATACACTTGTTTGTATAGTTATATTTATAATTATATTTTGCAAAATGCATGTATATTACATATGTATTTAATAAATATACATAAGTGTATTTTGTGAAAGTATACATATGTAAATATTTATCTATGTATTAAAATGAGCATTAATTTATTATTTATACTTATAAGTATTTTTATAGATGGATGTATATGTATAAGCTATATTTGTGTTCATATATATGTGTATAAAATATGTATACATATATGGGTGTGTATATATGTATTTGTGTATATATATATGTGTGTATATGAATGTGTATTTATATATGTGTATTTTTATATATGTGTCTATATATATAAGCATGCATTAAGGTGTCTATATGTATGTATAGGTGTGTACAGATATATATATATATATATATATATAGGTGTGTATAAATTTAAGATTGTGTATATGTATATGTGTACGAAACATATATGTGCTTATATGAGTATGAATATATATATTAGTATGAACATATGTGTATGTGAATATTTATTTATATGTATTTATATATGTGCATATGTATAAGTGTGATTGTATAATGATTTATATTTGTGTATATAAATATGTATATAGATGGATATATGTACTGGAATGGTGGAATTTATATTTCTAGTGGAGAATTATTATTTGAATATTATTTAATTGAGAGTAGGGTGGTAATTAGCCATTTGCCCATTGAGAGTAGGGTGACCAGTAGTATTTCGGTAACTACATCAATGTGATTGGTGATTGTAAATCATTGGTCGGAGCAGGGGTAATTCGGTAATTATCATTGTCAGATGGGATAGCTTGGTAATTATGCGAGTTATTGTTGGCCTTGTTGAATTTATGCATTGTGGCATACACATTCATATATATAGAGCAATTCATGAGGCATATTGTTTTATGTGAAATGATGAATTTTTCCCGAGAGTTTGTGTTTTCAAAGGTTGCACAAAGAACATGGTTTTAAACTCTATTTTAATAGCTCGGAATCACCACACACAAGGTGGGTGCGAAATAGTTTTTCACCCGCATACCACGAGGTGTGGTGTTTCGCACGAACGCTGAAAGATAGTGGACTATTCAGTTAAAATAAAGAGGGAAAAAGATGATTTTGTGTGTATTGTAGTACACAATATGACATGGCATTGGCATATGCATTTGGTTGCCTACTGAGTGATTTATCACTCACTGTTGTCTGCTATCATGTGTGGTAGGTAAATCCGAGACTCAACCGTAGGGCTTGGTGGCGGTGGATTTGGGGAGGCATGGCATAGTACAGTGTTGTTCGCATTTTTCTTTTTATTATATTTTAGGTAAGGATACTCGTGTTTAATTAAATACTCTTTTCTTTACGTTGTGGGTGTGTATACTTTATTTATTTTAAAGTATTACTATATTATGGTGTGGTTTGTAAAATGGTCCCAAAGAGTAAAGAAAGGTTTTAATTGCGTGACATTTTCCGAATAGTTTTTAAACATAAATCGGGTTTGTGTTTTTGAAAGGAAAAAGAAAAAATTTTACGTAGTAACTACACCTTACTGAACGTGCTTGGGTAAGGGGTGTTACAATATATATATATATATATATATATATATATATATATATGCCTTAATATTATTGTAGCTAATTTTAAGATGCTTTAACTAACTTTATATAGTTGTTTGTTTTATATGGCAAAAGAAATAGTCAAACTGAAATAAAATAATTTTGCTAATCAAATAGAATAAGTTCCATTTATTGTCACAGATATTACAAAAGCACACTTAATTATTCAGGCATGTAACAAAGAAATGCACATTTAAAAGGCAAGTAATTGGAATACATTCCAATATTTTATTAACTGAATACTAGAAAAGCACACTTAGTTATTCAGATGTAGAACCCTTATTCTCTTAAACACACACATAGGCACTAGAACTGGAACTGGAGATGGTTGGATTAAAAATAGCATACTTTATTCTTGCAAGAACATCCAGGGAGGAAACAAGGTAAGAAAACGCATGATTCCCCACAAGGTATGGCATTTGTGGACGATGGGAGGAATAGGTTTGAAATGTAATTCACAGGAGTGGTTGTATCTCCATCAGCAAGATAGGCGGCGGTGGAGAACTCATTGAGTTCCCGACCGTTAACCACCGAGGCCAGCAACACAAGAACCACCACCAGCAGGCGGAGGACCAAACTAAACTTGCTACTCTCCATTGATTATGTTTCTCTTTTCTCTTCTTGATCGATAATATTATTATATGTGCTTGTATATATAAAATGCCTTGCACATGCTCTTTTTATAACCCAAAACTCTATTGGTGCATGCCTCTCTTTCAGTAACTTATTAATACTCCCATCTACATGTGGCCCTAAATCATTAATACTCCCATCTAATTGTGGTCCTAAATTATTAATACTCACATCTACTTGTGGTCCAACACCCGAAGCAATTACTAAAAAGCCAAGTACCACCCGAAGCAATTACTAGAAAAAGGACAAAAAAAGCCAAGTATAGAAAAAAATAAATCATTAGGTCCGTTTGAAAAGTGTTCTATTGTTTTAATACGTGTGATCATCTATTCCTAGTCCTGTGATTATTAATACGCGCGACCATCTACCATATCATCAAGAAAAGGACGATGGACTATAATGAGAGGAGAAATGGAGTGTAGTATATTGATCTCTTACAATAATTTATAATTCTTTGTTTCACAAGATGAACCTAAACAGTCTCAAATTAACTTTCTCATTTTTATTTTTCTTTAATTCCGTAAAAGCTTTGGTAACTTGTGAATAAAGTTCTTATTAGTCTCTTAACAATATCAACCAACAATTCGTTAATGCTTGTTTTGGTTTGTCAATACCAATATATACCTGACCATGTATTATATCAAACAGTGTTCAAGTGTTATTATAGCCGAACAAAGTTTATTAGGTTAAGCCTGAGCAACTTTTAACATTTTTTGACAGTTAATTAAAGCATTATACAGTTACTGCTAGCCAAAACAGGAATATCATATTCAATTAATTTCATGGAAATCATAATCATTTTATACTTGAAGAAAACGTATGAATATATATATACACAAATATACTGCAGAAGATATGTCAGAAGCATAACCAACTACTTAATTTCACTAGTCATTCAACTTTATTGTTAAGATATAATTCGTCATGTCTACACCATTCATTTATTGTATGTTAGTATCATTCTGTAGCGTCCTTCTAAAAGCATCGAATTTGAAATACTATTCAATTACTCAAATTTTTCAATACAAAACACCAAGTAACACATACAAATTAACATTGATGCATTTTGTCAGGTAGTTCATGGCGATTTATGATAAGAACACATTAGTAATAAAGATGGGCATAGTAATTAAACAAAAGATAAATATTTAATTTAAAATGCACACATGAGCAGACTGTTTTAATAGACTGCTTTGGGCATTCAGGTTCAGTTTCACAGACCATCGCACGATGCTCTATTAACCCATCAAAATTAGGGATGGAAAGGCTTTATTAATCTTGTATTTTGAAAAGATTATCTTTTTCTAAAATACATATTGTCAAAATCTTTTTATAAAGAGATTTTCATGTCTTGTTTTGCGTACGAGTTTTTTTGTGTGTGAGCTGAACGTGTATTTTTCGTTTCCAAAATAATATTTTACAAAACTCGTTTTTATGTTATTGTAACATATTCCAAGTTGTAGAAAAATATTTTTGTGCTTAAACTATTTTTATTTAGCAACTTGGATGTGAACTTGATTTGAAAATATATTTGTTGGGATCTTTTGTGAGAGTTCTTCGGGAGAAGAATCAAATTGCTTCGGAGAAGTTTGTTTGCATACTTAAAAGGAGTTCAACGCTGCAACGGTGAAGACAAGCGGTGCTTGCTGAACAAGTCCATCAAGGCGATTCAACACAATAGTGGCAATACAAAGAGAGAATCTTTTATCATTTAAGTCCAGTTGGTGTGTGTAATCATATATAACTTAGTGGATTGTTTAAGGTTTGGCATGGCCCCGTGAAGTAGGAATTATCAACCACATAAAAACTTTATGTGTTATCTCTTTAATTTATGTTTTACCAATTAATTAATTAAATTTGGTAATCCCATAAAAACAAATCTTTCAATTGGTATCAGAGCATGTTACCAACGTTTTTGTGGGTGAAAAAATTTTCGGGAAAAAGATTTGTTGAACAAGGCTCATGCCCTATTCTATATCATGTCTTACATCTTCTATTTGGTTGTCAAAAAAACCTCTAGTTGGATATGTTTTTTTTTTATTTTTTGGTAAAACTCGTTGGATATTGTTTTCAACACTCTTGCTTATCAGTATTTTATGCTTTATGAGGTGTTGGGATTTTTGTAATAAATGCCCAATTTAGGTGTCATTAATGTATAGTTATGGTGATTGATCTGATCCTAAAAATTTTCTAAAAATTTTCTAAAAACCAAATCCTAAAAATTTAAGTATAAAAACTTGAAATTTAAGAGGAAAATTCCCTTATTGACAAATGGCCACGACAACAGAGGACAATGAAGAATCACGGTTTGACACCTTCGAATCTGGCTAGCAATTGATGGATGACTTCGCGATGTAGGTTGGATTATGAAGAGGAAGAGAAAACTTGCAGGCTTTCTCAAAGAGAATCCAAGTTTCAAATCGACGGATGAGTTCGCGAACTACACGGAAATCAAGAGGATCGACAGGGAGAAACTAGAATTACTTATGAACAACACATGTGAAGGCCATTTCCATCTCAGGTTATTGACCCTAACGATGTCGCTTAATGATAATGTGAACAAAATTTTTTTTGTTATGTGTAAAGTTTTGTAACTGATAAGAATTTTTTATGCCATGTGAACATTATTCTGGAGGCAAAGTTACCGCCAAAAGTGAATAGTGGCATTTTTGTATAACGTTTAGTAACAAAGGTCTATTTATAACTAATTGCAGTACCTATATCCCTATTAGTTACGAAATATTTTTTCATATCAAAATCATATGTTTTAGTTACAAAAAATATAATCCGTAAATAGCATTTTCGTGACTAATTCAAAAATTTCTTGTAGTGTGTCCAAAGTCACCTGTGAATATTTTAGATTGTTTCATGCATAAGCATCTAAACGTATATAAAAATATATGACTATCAAAATGTCCTTTGAGAATTAATATTCATGTAACTATCAAGCAAAAATTGGAAAAAAAACACTACCTGATCTATGTTGCAAATTGGAAAAGCTACGTGATTATTTAGTTGACAACGCCAATATTAATTACAACCTATTGCCCCGTATTTTTCTATTCATATTTTTTAGTATTTGATATGTAAGGGTATGTCTATATCGATGTTATAAGACCTGTACTCAATTGTTTTTCTTGCTTATCTTACATTACTACTGTATTAACTATTAATTACAAATTAAATAAGATGGATAGAAGTTGGATAAATCTTCACAATAGATCATATATGGAATATATTAATGGAGTTAAGGGATTTCTAAATTTTGGAAAGGAAAATGTAGGCAATGAAGATGAAATAAGATGTCCTTACTCAAATTGTAATATTTGTGTAAAGAGAGATCCTTCTGTGGTTAGAGATCACCTATTCATTCATGGAATGTTAAAGAATTACTCTAACTAGGTTCATCATGGAGAATATGGAGATAATGGTACCAACACCGATGTTGAAGATGTGGAACCATGAAGGTAAATTTTTCCTGCACATAATCTATAGTAAATTTTTGTATACATCCATGGTTTTACAATATGGAATAAATTTTAGTATTACACGGTGTGAAACCTCTTTTATTATGGGTGTGAAGCGTTTTGGTATTACACATGCTCCCATTATATGTATCAGGTTCAATAACTATTGGTAAGAAGCGTGAAAGAATAAAGGGAAAAGAATTGACTAAATGTAAGGAGTAGAACATAAAAGTCATTGTGACAATACCCAAGCATATCATGCGACCGGTGGAAAAAGTTCTCAAATGTTGGTAAGCCAAGTTGGATGTATGGTACGAGGTTTTTCACCACTCACTGGTGAAAAGTCAGGAAGTAATAGTAAAGATATTAAAAAAAATTATAAGTCAATTGAACCCACTTTCTACATGTGAGGATGAGTGAGTGTTTTCTAATAGTTTAAATTTTTTTTTTTTTCTTTTCTTTTCTTTTTTTTTTGATAATCGAATGTGCCTAGGCAGGCCTAAGAATGAGGCATTGGGGAAGAGCCCCACAGATATAGAATGCATGGAGAAATGTGGTCTATGGTTTGTCATCTTTTGTATTCTCGTCATTGTGTCGAGTCAACTAGAAGATATATTAAGCGAACGTCACTTGTCTGTATGATTTGTCATCCTGAACTCTCTTCAAATTACCAATTTAAAAGTCAATTGAACTCATCTCTTAATAGTTTATACTTTTGGAAACAAAAACAGGAAAGTGTGAACGACCTTTTTTCCTTTTTCTGTTTATATATATATATATATATATATATATATATAAGAATGTGTGTATGACCTAGGTAGGCCTTAGAATGAGACATTGGGGAAGAGCCCTGCATATAGAGAACGTCTGGAAAAATGTGGTCTAATTATCAATCATCAATGTTTTCTGTTACTGTCACAGTGTCGAAACAACTAGAAGATATATTCTACAAATATATCTTACCCATAATTGTAATAACTCAATCCTAGAAAAGGCCTAAAGAAGTTATTTTGTTTGAATGATTGACTGAAATTTGACTATTTAGTACATTTAGTTCGATATAAAGTTGACGTTTTGCCATGTATAGTTTTTAGTTTTGACTTTTGTATGGTTATGTAGAGCTCGTCAATATGAGTTCGTTGACATATAACATGTCTAAATTGCAGTTATGATTAATGAAAGACAGTAGCAAAATTATAATTTTTTAACTTTTAAAAAATGCAGGTTCTTCTTTCTTTTCTTATTTTTGTTTTCTTTCTTTCTTCTCCCCCCAGCTCTTTGGTTCTATTTCCTGACCATCAGCTCCCCCCTCTCCCTCTTTGCAGGCACATGACCATGTCACTGGAGGAGCTTGCCACTGTCACCAACCAATGCCGCTAGCCCGCACACACATCTACAACACATCTCGAGCCACGCTGCACCGCAACGCCTATTTACCCTTAAAATCCATTTTCTTCTCTCTCCCAATTGTGATTCCGCAAGTTCCAACTAAAAGTTTGATGCTTTCCTCCTCTATTCGACCTCCTAAGCATGATTCCAATCTCCATTTCTTGAAAAAAAAAAACTTTTCAATTTGTTGGATTTATGAAAACCCTTTGAGGCCATCATTTTCTGGCCAAATTCCGATCGCCTTGTGTATTTCCCGATGAAATTGAAACTATATTCTTATTCCTTGTGTGTTAGGCTTTCATTTGATATATAGTATGCAAATTTTGATTGAATTTAGCTAAAATGCCTAAATTTGGATATAGGACATTTTAGGTTTGACTGATAACGATAATTACCGAATTGCCCCTGCTTCGACCAATGATTCACAATCACCAATCACATTGATGTAATTACGAAATACTACTGGTCACCGATAATCACCAAGATAGCCCTCGAGTATATGAAAAATTACCAAAATATTCCTCAATGGGCAAATGGCTAATTACCACCCTACTCTCAATTAAATAACATTCAAATAATAATTCTCCACTAGAAATATAAATTCCACCATTCCAGTATATATATCCATCTATATACATATTTATATACACAAATATAAATACGTATACAATCACACTTATACATATACACATATATAAATACATATAAATAAATATTCACATACACATATATTCATACAAATATATATTTATTCATACTCATGTATGCACATATATGTTTAGTACACATATACATATACACAATCTTAAATTTATACACACCTATATATATATATATATATATATATATCTACACACCTATACATACATATAGACACCTTAATGCATGCTTATATATATAGACACATATATAAAAATACACATATATAAATACACATTCATATTCACATACATATATACACAAATACATATATACACACCCATATATGTATACGCATATTTTATACACATATATATGAACACAAATATAGCTTATACACATACATCCATGTATAAAAATACTTATAAGTATAAATAGTAAATTAATACTCATTTTAATACATAGATAATTATTTACATATGTATACTTTCACAAAATACACTTACATATATTTAATAAATACATATGTAGTATACATGCATTTTACAAAATATAACTATACAAACAAGTGTATAAATAAATAATTTAAATAAATTATAAATAAGATAATTGAATATATATATATATAAATTAATAATCAAATAGATAATTTAATATATATATATATATATATAAAATAACTTGGAATTGAATAAAGACCTCAATACCCTTCAATTTCAAATATTTTCAACTTTACCTCTCATATGAAAAATGATGAAAATACCCTCCACAATTTCAAAAATTACATTTATGTCCCCACATGTCAAATGACCAAAATGCCCTTAACCTTTTTAAAATTCCATTTATGTCCTCACATGTAAAATGACCAAGACACCCTTGACCAATTTCAAAAATTCCATTTGTATCCCTTACATGCAAAATGACCAATTTATCCTCAACAATTCAAAATACCCAAAATACCCTAACATGTTAAAAGACCAAAATGCCTCTCACATGTAAAAATTTGACAAAGGAACCCTAACATGGTGGCCCCTCTACATGTCCAAATCCATCAATTTTCTCATCAAATCAACAAATTAACAATGGTTTATACCATAATTCACCATCAATTTCCATTAAACATGTTTTAATCCAACAAAATTAAGCATAAACTATCAAAATCACAAAACCTAAACCCTAACCAATTGGGGTTTTGTCTCACACTCAATACACATCAAATTAAGCATAATGAATTAACAATTCACCAATACATAACATGATTCCATCATATAATCAAGTAAAATCACACATTTACATAAAAACCAAAGAGGAATAGTTGCCTACCTCTTTCCAAGCAAGATTACCCCACTTCCAAGCTTTGAAAATCACCACAAAGTATGCCAATGAACTCCCCTTGACGGCCGTACAAAACCCTAAAGTTTCATCGAAAAATTCATTGAATTTCACACTTTCTCTCTCTAAAATTGGATTTTCTCTATAGAATGAAAATAGAAGAACACCATTGAAATTAGAAGCAAGAGGGTCGGCTAACAAGGGTGAAATATCCCAATTTGTATATTAAAAATAATATAATAAAGTAAAAAGTAAAAAGTATTTACTAAAATATTAAAATAATGAATAGTAACCCTACTTGGTCAAACTTTGACCAAGGGCAAAATGGGTAGAAAAATTTCTCAACTCTCCCTTGGGTACTTTCAGCCTTCACAAAATGCACGGGAATTCAGAAACTGCTTGTTTTGGTGAAAAGGCTGTTCGCTGAACAAACCAAAATCGTCCAAAACCAGAAATCGAAAATAAAATGAGGTTATTACATATATCCCATATTAGCCCCTCCTCCATCCATGGTGCAAACTATTCAACAAATTAATAAAGCATGATGAGTTAGCTCATGAACTATATTCTATTTGTTTTTCTAGAAACAAATACACAATTGAACTACGAAATTGTTCTAAACACAATTTGACATCCTCCAACAAAAGCATTGATGTTTCAATATATCCACATCATCATTAAGCCCACAAATTGCAAGTTTGGCATCACCACCAATTAACTCCCCACAAATTGATAGTTTGGCTTCACCACAAGGGCCCTTTATTTTCTTTTCTTTCTTTTTTTTTTGCTGAAAATATACTAAGGCTCTTTATTCTATTCAGTAGTGTACTTAAACTATTTGAAACTTCAAATATTACTTCCCACTTGCTAAGTGATGGGTTTCTATTTAGTTATTTCTATTTAATCTAATACTTAACTCTTATGTGTTTTATTTCATGGAATTTGTTTTGCATGCAAGGTTAATTGAGCTAACAATGAGAAATGACTTGGAAACATTGAAGATGAAGACTTTTGCACAAAATGGTTACATGTCAGGTTCAATGTTAGACCCTATAATTAAGCCTAACATGCTACCAAGAGGAGACTCAAGATTACAAGTCCAGTGTATGACAAGTACAATGTTAGGTGTTTTACATGCCCCAAAGAGGCACACTTTCGGATGCTAGTTGAAGTTAGGAACCCAATGGGTGTTAGGCCATATCAAGTCCAATGATAGGCTCTTGGCACACACTAACATTCAATTTAGGAAACTTTAAATTTCAAGTGTTAGGCAAGTAGAGCTAGGATTTTATTATAAGCAGACTCATGTTTTTAGGTTTAAACAGAGCAGACAAGACGAGTAACAGGAAAATTTACTCTTTGAATTGTATATTCTCAAGGATGAGTAGCTAAATCTCTCTTTGGTTAGGAGTTTCTTTCAATTGTGAAATTTTAATTTGACCCACAAGCATATTTTGATATAAACATATGTGTGTGAGTGTTTGTATTGACCATAGGCCTAGCTACTGGAGCTTAAATTCAACTGGTCATTTCGAGGTGATTGTAAACCATTCATTGAGTTTATGGGTAACCTCTTCGTCAGAATATCCAACTTGAACCAAGTTAGTATTTCCCTCATATAGATGTAACATTTATTAAGTTGTTATTTATCTCCTCAGATCGAACGTCCACTGAGTTAGAAAGCTTTTTCCATGCTAGGAGTCAAGGGGTTTATTACTTCTCATAATATAACATTCTTTCAGTAGAGTTCTTTCCTGAATTTTGCGATCTTAAGATGAGTGATTCTATCAGTCCTTAAAATGTCATATATTCCCTGAGTTGAGAAGAAGTCGATCAATTTACTCTCAATATCAAATGAGACTTTCTATCCAAGAACAACTTTCTATGTTTATCACCTGAAGTATGAATCTCACATCTCCTGAACTCAAGGAGATATAACTTGATTGTGCACTCATAATGAGTTTTCATGCTCTTAATGATGAAACCTAACATGATGTATTGATAGTTTACGTGAAGTCTTCCAAGAATATTTGAGTTTCCCGCTTAAAGATTTAATGCGATTCTCAGCTCGTAGTTTGTCAAGTAACAATTCAATAACAAGGCGAACAAATGATTTTTCAGTTTACATTAATCAAACACAACAATATCGCACATCAGTCAAGAATGCACTTAATTATACACATGTTCCGATTTCCACATAAAGATAAACAAAGGTAGGATTCTCATTTGATCTTGGAATTTAGGAAAAAAAATTTGTTCGCTCTGTCTGATTAATATTTCTGAAAGAAGGTGCTTAGGGACTATTACTATGGGTATTTTTGTCCACCACCTGATTCATATCAGATGATCAATGTTCCAAGGTCCATGATTTGAGCTACAAAAGCTTAGCCACAAAATTGATTACACAAGTGAATGTTTCCCCAACTTTTTATGTGCATGCGGCGGTTCGTAAGATTAATTGTTGAGTTTTTAACATTTGTTGGCTTTGAACCATAAGAATACTGTTGATTTACAGCTCAGCTATTCTTACTACGACACGTGTCATCTAGCCCACAAGAGGAAATATATCCTTTCTTCTCATTCTTTTTCCTATTTTCTTTAAATCTCTATAATTCTTTCTTCACATTAGTTTATATAATAGGGTTGGATATAGTGCACATGAACTTGTTGTCTGACCCATTTTCTCTTACTTGCAGATTGGAATTCTGGAGAACGAGCATAAAATTGCATTCGAAGTCTTTAAATTCATCCCAAGAAGTTCAGATCCATGTTCACGTGTAGTGATGAAAATACAACTCTGGTAGACTTGAACATAGAATGATAAAAGTAGACTTCCACCTAAAAAATTAATGTGTTAAGGTAAGGATATAGTGTTTTAAGATTGCAATAAACAAATAAAACATACCGAGCTAGCTCATGAGCTACTTTACATATTTTTATAAAGAAAATAAACAATTAAATGACTCCAATTGTTCTAAAGGCAACTTAACTTCCTCCAACATTATTAAGCACACCGACTGCTAGTTTAGCATCCCATGAATAACTTACCCTATAACACTAACTTATCTATATAATACATTTACTCGCCATCATTTTTTAAAAATATCAAAAACTCTTAAACAAGTCCAATTTAATTATTATTATTTTTTACTATTAAATTACATAAATCTGTTCAATAACAAAATTGTTAATTAATAAAAAAAAACATGATTAGGATTGTTAAAGAAATTAAGTTATTATTTTGGTACTATTTTTTAATTTTCCCTTCTTTTTTTCCTTTTTTCTCTCTCTTTTTCTTTTTGCCTTGACCTGTAATGTTCAAAGATAATATTGCTCCTTGACTATTAAATTTAACAGCAAAAAGTTGATGAATGTTATGTCTGTGATAGTTTTTGAAAATCATGTTAAGCAAATGTATTTATAAAATAAATGCGGGGGTCTGTATGATATCTGTCTATGATATTACCTTGTGAGAAATAAAACAACGTTGAAAACATTACACTACATCCCTTCTATTTTGATTTTTACATAAAATCTTTAGATTTTGATTAATTACACCAACACCTTTTTGTTCATTAGAATTTTTTTTCAATTTGTTTATTCCAGCTCGTCAAATAACTCTCACTTTTGTAAATTAGTTATTTCTTTATGACTATTTTACTTTTATTTTATGATTAATTAAAATAAATATTTAATTTATTTTTAAAAATATAAATACAATAAAAATTTAGCACTTAAAATATTAAACATTTAACTTTACTTTTTTATCGTTTTAATATATAACAAAATAATTGATATTTTAATTACATATTTTTGCTAAAAGTTGTTTTAGTACTTAAAAAATTAGTACCTAATTTAATTTTTATCCTTTTATATTTAATTTTTTACTATTAAATTAAATATTTATTTTTAGTTGAACATAAAAAAGGGAAAAATGGTCATTATAAAATTTACCTTTTGGTGATACAATGGTGATAAAATTTACCATCATATATATTTGAAGCTGACTAGCTAGCTACTTTGTCTTCCTACTTTATTTCTTTATTCCTAAGCAATCTCCACACAAACAGAGACTTAAATAAACTACCCAGTAATGATGAACCATGTGGGGTTTGATTATTTAATAATTGGTCCCAACTTATCAATTTCATTGGCTAGGATATGGATAGGACTGTTATTTAATTACTGCTGACAAAAATTAAAGCAAGGATGTGATGAGGGTTGCTCTGTGAATGAAAACTATTCGCACATTTAGAATACTTGTCGGTGGTGAAAACTAACCATTTTTCTCTTTTGCCAACGGTTAGGATTACTAATGACTTTGCTTTTCACTTTAATCAAATAATAGTTGCAGTTGTAAGTAACATTATTCATTTGCGTAGCAATAGATGACAGTAATTTAATCCTTTGGCCATGGAATTGGAATTGCATATTGTAATGACCGGGCCCCACACACTTTTTTTTCTTTTTCTTTTTTCCTTGGACCCCACCTTTTTCTTTTTCCTTCTTTTTTTCTTCTGCAGACCGCTCCCCTCTTCTCTCATTTCTCCTCTGCTCTCTCCCCGTCTCTTTCTTTCCTCTTTGTTCCACGGCACCGCGTCTTGCCGTCACCGGCGAACCTACAGCCACTGCCCACATGCCCAGTTGGCGCTGGCAGTCGCCAGATAAAACCCGATCTCTCTCTCTCTCTCCTCCACGGGATTCCAGCGAATTTTCCGCGAAAGATATTACAATTTGAATTGGACTGCAATTTTCCAACAAGATTCCGCCACCACATCCATCACCGGTCGATTGGAAGGCTTGTATACTAGTTCGCTTTCTAGTTTTGGCACCGCTTATGGTCACTAGTGTTTCTATAGCACAGTGAGTGGACTTATAGTTGTTAATAAATTATATATGTGTACAGTGGATATTTCTATTATTTGGATATTTTATTGCGTGATTTTATTCAACAAGTATATTTTTGGAAGCTGAAAAATTATTAGAAATTCATATTATTACTTTATTCTTCTGAAAATAGTAATGCATAATTAATTATTTGTTGGAGTATGTATAGGGTTAATTTTATAAATGTTTTTAAAAAGTATTTGGTTAGTAAATATTATTTTTGGATTTTGAATTTTTGAGCTAGTATGATAAGTCATGGATGAGAGTTGTACTTTGAGATTGAGATTAATTAAATTGATGGAAATGATATTTTTAAATTGTATGCATATAAGTTACCTTAGTACGGCCATTTGATGGGTGGATGTGATGTTGTCGGCTATTGTTCCTTCTCCTTCATGCGTGATTATTTTGGATGATGATCCCCCTCTACTACGCCTTGGGACGCCAAAGATAATATGACAGGTTCCCCTTCCCCATTGGTCATTCACTACGCCTTGGGACGTCGAGGGTAGGATGACAGCATCCATCTTTCTACGCCTTGGGACGCCGAGGGTAGAGTGCCAGTGGTTATGATATGGCGATTGACATATGTATTTTTGAGTTATGGTATTTTTATATAAAATGTTTCACTGATTTGGATTTAGTTTTCCTATGATCGTATTTATTTATTGTGTTTTACTATAATTATTCTTATTATTTTATTATTTGATATTTGCTAATCACTTGGAAAAATATTGATACCTTTTATATTTTTGTGCTTTATTATAGATCCACTCACTTAGCTTGTCTCACCCTGTTTTGTTTTGTTTTCCTCTTGAAGACTTTCAGAGGTTTCGCAAGTGGTCGTACATCGCTTTGACATCACCGTTATCTTTTGTTTCCATTCATCTCTGCTGTCCAAATTAAACAAACTATTTCTTTTATAAAATTTATTTTGTGTTGTATAAATATGTATATATATATATATATATTATTTTTATATCTTCTATTATTATTTATGTTCCATATAAATTGCTCTGAGAATAACCCAAGTCGGTACCTAAACTGGTGACTTTATTTCCTTCTTTGGTTTTGTAACTTAGTTCTTATAAATAAGTATTGTCTTGTGGTGGAATCTCCAGTGGCATTTGTTGTGGTCACTGGATAACTATAGAAATGTAAATTTTATACAGGTACAAAGGGTTAATCCAAGTTTCAGGGGTTCTATTGAAATTTCTATGGAATTTCGATTGAATCTCTCAAGATGGAACCCATCCCGATACGGTCCTGTCACATATTTGGAAATAACATGGAGACTAGCTAACAATAACAAGCAGAATATGAAGAATATTTAAAGAGAAATAACAACAGCAGAAAGCAGAAAATTATAATAAACATCATGATTAGAAAAACCCACATAAAAATAATCATAATAAACCCTTGTCAACTAATTAAAATGGGATTTCAAGGAGCTGAAAGAAAAGCAAAAGCAACACATAGAAGACATTCACATGGATATGTTGAAACCACACACGTGCAAAGCATGTGTAGAAAACACAGAATTATTAGAAGGTAAGCTGTAGCTTGCAATAGATCAGTCACCTGCACATGTCTCTTTGGAATTACTATATATATATATATATTAGTTTGTGTAAAATACTTATTACATCCATTGATATTTAAGAAAAGAAATAAATAAATATATTATTATATACAAATAATTGATCTTTAAAAGTAGAAAAAATATTTAGCTAACTACATGTATATATTCCAAGAAATATTGAAATTGACTTTACAATAAGTCTCTAAGGGTCACTAAAAGCGTAAACAAATCAAAATTAGTCACCTGAACTATATAAAATGGTCAATTACAGTCAAACCTAAAATGTCCTATATCCAAATTTAGGCATTTTAGCTAAATTCAATCAAAATTTGCATACTATATATCAAATGAAAGACTAACACACAAGGAATAAGAATATAGTTTCAATTTCATTGGGAAATACACGAGGCGTCGAATTTGGCCATAAAATGATGGCCTCAAAGGGGTCTTCATAAATCCAACAAATTGAAAAGTTTTTTTTTTTCAAATGGAGATTGGAATCATGCTCAAGAGGTCGAATAGAGGAGGAAAGCATCAAACTTTTAGTTGGAACTTGCGGAATCTGTCAATAGGGAGGAGAGAGAATGGATTTTAAGGGTAAATAGGCAGTTGTCGGTGCCAGCGTGGCTCAGAGATGTGTTGTAGATGTGTGTGCGGGCTAGCAGCATTGGTTGGTGACAGTGGCAAACTCCTCCAGTGACAGGGTCATGTGCCTGCAAAGAGGGAGAGGGGAGCTGATGGTCAGGAAATAGAACCAAAGAGCTGGGGAGAAGAAAGAAAGAAAACAAAAATAAGAAAAGAAAGAAGAACCTGCATTTTTAAAAGTTAAAAAATTATAATTTTGTTACTGTCTTTCATTAATCATAACTGCAATTTAGACATGTTATATGTCAAGCGAACTCATATTGCGAGCTCTACATAACCATACAAAAGTGAAAACTAAAAACTATACATGGCAAAACGTCAACTTTATATCGAACTAAATGTACTAAAAAGTCAAATTTCAGTCAATTATTCAAACAAAATAACTTCTTTAGGCCGTTTCTGGGATTGAGTTATTACAATTATGGGCAAGATATATTTGTAGAATATATCTTCTAGTTGTTTCGACACTGTGACAGTAACAGAAAACATTGATGACAAATAATTAGACCACATTTTTCCATATGTTCTCATTATGCAGGGCTCTTCCCAATGTCTCATTCTAAGGCCTACCTAGGTCATACACACATTCTTATATATATATATATATATATATATATATATATAAACAGAAAAAAGAAAAAAGGTCGTTCACACTTTCCTGTTATTGTTTCCAAAAGTATAAACTATTAAGAGATGAGTTCAATTGACTTTTAAATTGGTAATTTGAAGAGAGTTCAGAATGACAAATCATACAGACAAGTGACGTTCGCTTAATATATCTTCTAGTTGATTCGACACAATGACGAGAATACAAAAGATGACAAACCATAGATCACATTTCTCCACGCATTCTATATCTATGGGCTCTTCCCAATGCCTCATTCTTAGGCCTGCCTAGGCACTTTGATTATCAAAAGAAAAAAAAAGAAAAAAATTTTAAACTATTAGAAAACACTCACTCATCCTCACATGTAGAAAGTGGGTTCAATTGACTTATAATTATTTTTTTTAATATCTTTACTATTACTTCCTGACTTTTCACCAGTGAGTGGTGAAAAACCTCGTACCATACATCCTACTTGGCTTACCAACATTTGAGAACTTTTTTCCACCGGTCGCATGATATGCTTGGGTATTGTCACAATGACTTTTATGTTCTACTCCTTACATTTAGTCAATTCTTTTCCCTTTATTCTTTCACGCTTCTTACCAATTATTATTGAACCTGATACATATAATGGGAGCATGTGTAATACCAAAAACGCTTCACACCCATAATAAAAGAGCTTTCACACCGTGTAATACTAAAATTTATTCCATATTTTAAAACCATGGATGTATACAAAAATTTACTATAGATTATGTGCAGGAAAAATTTACCTTCATGGTTCCACATCTTCAACATCGGTGTTGGTAACATTATCTCCATATTCTCCATGATGAACCCAGTTAGAGTAATTCTTTAACATTCCATGAATGAATAGGTGATCTCTAACCACAGAAGGATCTCTCTTTACACAAATATTACAATTTGAGTAAGGACATCTTATTTCATCTTCATTGCCTACATTTGCCTTTCCATAATTTAGAAATTCCTTAACTCCATTAATATATTCCATATATGATCTATTGTGAAGATTTATCCAACTTCTATCCATCTTATTTAATTTGTAATTAATAGTTAATACAGTAGTAATGTAAGATAAGCAAGAAAAACAATTGAATACAGGTCTTATAACACCGATATAGACATACCCTTACATATCAAATACCAAAAAAATATGAATAGAAAAATACAGGGCAATATGTTGTAATTAATATTGGCGTTGTCAACTAAATAATCACATAGCTTTTCCAATTTGCAACAAAGATCAGGTAGTGTTTCTTTTCCAATTTTTGCTTGATAGTTACATGAATATTAATTCTCAAAGGACATTTTGATACTACAAAAAAAATGAGCTTCACCGACTAAACTATTACCGACCAATCAAAGTTGGTCGCTATAATCATCGCCGACCAATTGGTCGGCAAATCATTCGTCGGTTTAAGAGTTAAAACTTTTTTCATGTCCTTCTACGACCAAATAATGGTCATTGATTAACCATTCCAGCGACCAAATTTTAGTTGGTCGCTAAATAAAATGGCGGGAATAAAACCCGCGAATTTTTTTCGCGGGAAAACCTATTTGCGACCAAACAGTGGTCACGGATGTGATGTTTCAGCCACCAGATTTATTTGGTCGCTAAAGGTATTGGCGGGAACAATCCCCCCCTTTTTACTCGAATTTTAGTTTTTGCGACCAAATTTAATTGGTCGGAGAAACAATCAATTACAGACCAAGAAATGGTCACAAAATGTTAGTTTTACCGACAACTCTTAGGTTGGTCGCTGGAGAATTTAAAAATAAATGTTGTACCGACCATCCAAAAAGTGGTAGGTAAAACATTATAATAGCGACCATTGGTTGGTTGCTGGTTGCTTCTTTTAGCTACCAATGTTTTGTTGGTCGCAAAAGGACTTTGCGTTACTTCTTTATTATAAATTTGAAACAATATATAAATAATAGAATAATATAAAAACAAAAAATTAATAAAAATATCTCATATATCATTACATATTAATTTGTTCATACACATATATATAATAAAATTTACTAGATCAATGTGCATTGTGTGTTATACATGTATTATATATATATATATATATATATTTGTCACATATATATGTATTTATTTATACACATACATGTGACAAAGTATTATATTATTTTATTATTTATAGAAACTCATATTTATTTATTTCTAATTAATTAAGAGATACACATGTATCACATATGTCACATATGTGATATAGAATTGTGTCACATAGATAATTGTTTATATATATGCATATAAAAGGAATGTCACATAAAAATACTATCTCATATTTATCTTATATATATGTTACATTACGTATTAATTTGTTCGTACACATACATATAATAAAATTTACTAGATCAATGTGCATTGTGTGTTACACATGTCACACACATATATATATATATATATATATATATTCATACACATACATGTGACAAAGTATTATATTATTTTATTATGTATAGAAACTCATATTTATTTCTATATAAGTAATTAAGACATACACATATGTCACATAGAATTGTGTCACACATGTCACATAAATATTTGTTTATATATAGATATGTATATAAAAAGGAATGCCACATAAAAATAGTCTCATATTTATCTCATGTATACGTTCCATTACATATTAATTTGTTCATACACATGCATATAATAGAATTGACTAGATCAATGTGCATTGTGTGTCATACGTCTTATATATATGTGTCATATATATATGTTTTATTCATAAACATACATGTGACAATTTATTATGTATAGAAACTCATATTTATTTTTATTTAATTAATTAAGACATACACATGTATGCATATGCTAATTAGAATGGTTTTACTATGTTTGATGATAATTTTAATTAATAACGAATAATTTAATATTAACAGAAACACAGAAAAACATTAAAATTAACACATCATAATTATAAATGGTTATATATTAATATATGATATAATTATTTGTTATAACAAATAATAAATGAACCATAATATTAATATATTTATTTAAACATATATAACATATAATAATATAATTGTGAACGAATTTATACAGTAACTATATTATAATGATAAATAAACTAGATATTTTATTGAAGTTAATAAAACTTTTGTTACTTTTTAATATATTTGTAGTTTGGAAACCCAATATCAGAAGAATGCCCCGAGGGCAATATCGGCCACCAGCGACTTATATCCCGACAAACCACAACACCAAGAGCACTGCACCCACCTAACCATTACATTTGCGATCTTCCATCTCGCACCTCATCATCTGCGGTAAGTGGTTGTATAAATAATATTTGAGCTCTTAAGCCTTCTAATATCTAAATCAGATTTGGGGTTTTAGGTAACTATCTTAATGATATATTCAGTAAGTTTGGAGTTTTGACGGTTTAGGGCTTTAGGTTTATTGAAGAATTTAGGGCTATTATTTTGAATATTTTCAATTTGTTCATGGTTTTTAATTTTGTGCTAAGTTATGGATATAATTTAGGGGGTTTCAGTGGCTATCATTTTTTATTTTCAGTAAATTCAGTGGGTATCATTGAATCTTTGTTATTTGGAGTTTGTTGATATATACTTGCTTAGATGCAAAAAGAGCATTTATATGCCACATGGGTTTCAATAGAATCACATGTGGAGGTATAGTCCTCTCAAATCTCAACTTAGATGAGCTCATGAGAAAAATGACTTTTATATTTCATTATGGGTTGTTATATTCAATTACAGTTTGTGGATTAGCACCTGTCATGCTTAGGAACTGTAGGTGGAATTCTCGAAGACTTTGGTTCCCTAGTTTTTGTATGAGGTGAATAAAATAGAAATTGGTCCTAGTGGGAATTAAGTAAAATTAATTTGTTTATAAATAATAAATATTATTGTTTATAAAAAAATACATATAAAATTTTAGAGAGAAAGTGTAGAAGGCATGAGGCTAACCCAATTGTGTAAACTGTAAATCAAGGCCAAATACTAGTACTTAATGGAAACCAAAGCACACCCATTTATCCCTCTTTCAGCCTACCATTTTCTCTGGGTGCATTCACCAAAAGCAACAACCCACTATCCTATTACTTACTAATATATACAAGGACACATTTCCCAATGTGGCTATTTAGAAACACAATGTAATACATGGAGACTTGTCTTTCATATTAGTGGTATCTTTACACTGTAATACATACATGGACACATTTCGCAATGTGACTGTTTCATATGAATAAACAATGTAATGCACAGAGACTTATCTTTCATATTAGGGTATCTTTACACTATATATATATATATATATACATGCATGAATGTATTTCCAATGTGGTCTTTATAGGATTCGGCTACTATATATATATATATATATATTTCTTGTTTGTGCAGACTTACTGTTGCATGCTAATTAAGTTTCTTCAAAACTATAACTACCTCGTTATTTAAAAATTGGCCGATCATGGAAATTCTTCAATAGTTTATTTATTGCTTCATCAACATATATTAATAAAGCAAATTTCGAGTGTCTCTCTTTGATCAGTTCAACGTTTATGGTGTTGGTGAAACTAATGTTTTATCTACCTCAAAAGCTCCACCTTAAAAGATTAAAAGCTCTACTTTCACTGCTAAAGGGTACACAATAATTCCATTTCTTTAGTAATATGTCGTAGCTAGCTATATAGGACACATTTATATGCAAAGAAAAGTTTCATGCACATTTAGATTTAACTAATATATAATTTGTTTAAACTGCAAGTGAGAATAAATTAAGGAGTACTTTATATATTTTGTGTGTATCTATATATATGTGTGTGTGTGTGTGTATATATATATGATCCAAGTTTATCAGGTCTTTATTAAATCCACATTATGGGTAATGTATAAAACAAAACAAAACAAACCAAACTTATTATGATCTTATATGCTGAGATTTGCTTTCTTAGCTTCTAGATGTTTCTACGGCTTTTTCCCTTTAAGTCCTTGTCCATACGTGTTTGCTTCTAAATTTTATTCTTTTTCTTTTTATATACACTCCATGAATTAGTTTAAATGACTGTTAGTATATTGCTAAAGAATATTTTCCATACAGATAATGCTCAACAATTTTTTTCTATAGATTCTGCATTTAATCTTTTAGGCGTATGTTAATTTTTATTTATTCTTGTGTTTTAGTGAGTGAAATTATAATTTTTTTCTAGTGGATATGGATAAAACTTGGATATGGTGTAATGATAAGCTGTCAAATGAGTACACTAATGGTGTTAAAGCATTCATCGAATTGGCCAAACATCATTTAGATAATGATAACAAGACTCGTTGTCCTTGTCAGCATTGTCGTAGTGTTTATGTGGAACATATTAATGTCGTTGAGCGACATTTATGGGTAAAAGGATTTTCTCGAGACTATCAAAATTGGATTTTTCATGGAGAACCAATGACAGCTAGGGGTGTTAATGACTTGGAGGATATCCAAGATGATGTGGAAGATGAGTTTGATGAGGACAATGATGAGATGATGGCAGCATTGCAAGATGCTGAAGGGGGAATGCATTTTGATGTTACTGGTGATGATTTCTTGGCTGAACAAAATGTCACACCAAAAGATTTTTCAGACCTATTTCAACAAGCTGAAAAGGAGTTATATCCAGGGTGTAAAAAGTTTTATGTATTGACTTTTATAGTGAAGTTAATGCATATTAAGGTGTTAAATCGTTGGAGTAACAAATCATTTAATATGTTACTTCAACTATTAAGGGAAGCATTTTCAGAAGGAACTAACATTGGAAAATCACTGTACGAAGTGAAATGTATGTTGTACAAACTCGGTTTAGGATATGAGTCGATTCATGCATGCAAGTGGGATTGTGTACTATTTTGGAAGTAGAATAAAGATTTGGATGAATGTCCTATTTGTGCTGAACCAAGATACAAATTTCACAATACTAAGGGTAAACGTATTCCCCATAAGGTATTATGATATTTCCTATCACTCTGAGATTACAACGACTATTTAAGTCTAGACATACTGCTGTGGATATGAGGTGGCATAAAGAGCGTCCCAACGAAGGCATGTTAATGCATCCAGCTGATGGAGAAGCATGGAAGCACTTTGATGAAAATTTTCCAATTTTGCTGCAGAACCGCATAATGTTCGTTTAGGTCTTGCCACTGATGGTTTTAATCCTTTTGGTAATATGAGCAACGGGTATAGTATGTGGCCAATCATACTAGTTCCATATAATATGCCATCATGGAGGTGCATGAAGGAAAATTTTTATGATGTCATTATTAATACCAGGTCCACAAGCACCAAGAAAGGATATGGATGTGTATCTAAGACCTTTAATTGATGAATTAAAGGATCTATGGGATAAAGGTGTCATGACTTATAATGTGTCAAAAAGGAAAATTTTAGAATGCATGCAGCAGTGTTATGGACGGTGCATGATTTTCCAGTATATGGGACAGTTTCTGGATGGAGTACAAAAGGCTATAAAGCATGTCCAGTGTGTAATGAAGACACATCTTCAAAACCATTGAGAAGCAAAATCTGTTATATGGGACATCGGTATTTACCAATGCGTCATGCATGGAGAAATAATACACAATATGATGGAAAGTGGGTGAAGATCAGCTCCAAGAAACTTTACAGGAGTTGAAATACTACAACAGTTAGATAGAGTAAGAGAGGAGACCAGGGAAACATCCTAACAATTTTGATAGAAAGCGTGATCCAAGTGAATTAAATTGGACAAAGAAAGCATATTTTTGAACTTGAATATTGGTCTAGGTTAAAATTAAGACATATTTTGGATATGATGCACATTGAGAAAATATATGTGACAATGTGGTTGGAACAATGTTGGGTATTAAGGGTAAATCAAAAGATACAATCAAGGCGCATTATGGATTTAGAGGATTTGGGTATCCGAGAACATTTGCATTTGCAACATCATGGTAATCAAGTTTTGAAGCCATTAGGATGTTATTCATTGACATTGAATGAAAGGAGAGAATTTTGTAAGTTTATAAAGTCAGTCAAATTTCCAGATGGATTTGCTGCAAATATTTCAAATAATGTAAATGTCAAGGATGGTAAGATCATGGGTTTGAAAAGTCATGACTATCATGTTCTATTTCAACGGCTTTTCCAATAGGTATAAGACCATATGTTAATAAGGAAGTCACTACTACAATTTTGGAGTTGGCCATGTTCTTCAAAAAATTGTGCAAGACACTTTCTGTTTCAGACCTGGATGCTATGCAAGATGGGATTGTAATTACATTGTGAAAGTTAGAAAAATTTTTCCCACCTGCCTTCTTTGATATCATGGTCCATTTAGCAGTTCATTTACCATATGAGGTGAAGATGGCTGGACCAGTGCATACTCGTTGGATGTATCCATTTGAAAGGTGATATCATAGTTTTAAAGTTCATTAATTGTTGGTAGTTATTCATGCATTAATAATATTTATTTTGTGTCATATTAGAGCTTTACGAACATTGAAAAACTATGTTAAAAAAAAAGCTCGTCCAAAGGGTCAATTGCTGAGGGTATGTCAATAATGAGGCATTAACTTACTGTTCTATGTACCTTCATGGTATTGAAACTAAATTCAATAAGGCAGAATGTACTGGAGGCTGTGATAATCAAAAGCATTCCACTTTGTCAATCTTCACTCAACCAGCAAATCCAATTGGGAGTATTCATTACCTTGAGTTATCAGATGATGAAAAGAATAAAGCTCATTGGTACATACTTTATAATTGCATGGAGTTGGAATCTTATATAAAGTAATAATCTCTCCCTTGAATACTTATAATATAATTACAAGTTACTGTACTATAGTATTAATTATATCATACTTACAGTGAGCACACTACACTATTGGAAAATAGAGGTGTTATCAATATTGATGAAGTACGTCAGAAAGAATTTCCAGATTGGTTTAAAAACGCTATGTGTTGTGTTTTTCATTCATGCTTATTTTGTTAATGTATTTTTATGTAGCCCTCTAATTAATAATTGTACATATGTGGACAGATCAAATCGGTCTATTTATGTAATGACCGTAAAGTAAATGATGAATTGTATGCACTTGCTTGTGGACCTGATTATAGAATAAAATCCTATAGTGCATGCGATGTAAATGGAGTTCGATATCGCACAAAAACACGTGATGCTAGGCGTGTCACACAAAATTGTGGCATATGGGTTGAAGGTGAATCTTGTGACTATTATGGGCTAATAGAGGAGATTATTGAATTGAATTACATTTTTACCACAAGGTTGAACTTTTTAAGTGTACATGGTTTGACACAAATGTAAGTAGGAAAAATATACACATAGATATGGGCATCACGAGCATTAATGTAAGTTCACATTGGTACAAAACGAAACCTACGTGCTAGCAACACAAGCTTGTCAAGTGTTCTACGTGGATGATTATAAGATGGGTCAAAATTGGAAAGTAATTCAAAAGTTTCATCATCGTCATGTGTGGGATGTTCCGGTGAAAGTGAATGAATGAGATGATATTGTTGAGCATGGTGAAAGTGAAGCTTATCAAGAAAGTAGTTCTAAATACGTTGACATAACATTTGAAGCAATGGACATTGACCAGCTTAATCGGAATGATGTTGAGCCAATACCAGTTAATGAAGATACATTGGTTGGTAGTCTCAATGATAGTGAAAGCGAAGATGAACCATTGTTAAATAGTGATGAAGATAGTGATGATTATGACTTGCTTTAATGTGCATTTTGGACAACCAAAATACCAAGGTCAGTCTTGATGCATTCCAACTTCAATGTTACTGAAGATGAGCTTGTTTATCAGTTGGTTTATCAGATTTTTTATATTAAAATTACTATTTTTCTTTGTCTAACATTTCATAGACTCTAGGTTTATTTGCTGGTTTTGCATTATTTTGTTTGTTAATTTGTATTCTGTTGGTTGAGGATAGCTAGTTTATGCTTATTTCTTTTTAGTCTTTATGGTAACCAGATTCAAATTGTTTGATATTGGAATTGAATTTCTCTACAAAATTATTATTTACTTAATAAGGTACAAAATATTGCAACAGCATATTTTTATAAATGAAGGTGATGGATATGATCAGAAATTTAATGAAGAGTAAATGTAAATAATCTACAGATGCCACCAAAAGAAAGTCAAAGCATGTGTCACCCATAGAGCGACAATATCTGCTGCTACTCCCAATTCTAGTAATGGGAGCCCATCTCCTCGTGTGCAAGGACAGCAGTCAACTCAATCACCTATTCCTCTTTCAATACCTTCTACAGCTCAATCTAGTGTACACACGACTGCTCAATCTAGTGTGGATCCTACTGCTGTTTCAGATACTCATGAGCAAGTTATATCAGATGGTACATATTTCAAAATATATTTTATTTTACTCTTGGTAGCTTTTCTAAGTCAATTGAAAGGGATGGGCTAATATGCCATGAGCTTGTTGGACCTAGAATCTTTTACTAATGGGCTTACTAGTCCAAAGGAAGTAATATCAAGCCCTAGCTATAATTTCAACAAAGCCTTTTAAATTTATGTTTTTACTACAGAAATAAAATTTATTTTATTTTAAAACTGTTAATGTATTTATATATACACACAAATAAAAAATAAAAAACTTGTGTATATTTAATATTGAATTGAATAATAGACTGGCAAGGCTAAAAGACAATGAAAATGACTGAAAGAAAGGTAGGAGTATGTGCTCAATAAATATCTACAGTTTGTCCTAAAGATTTTGTTTCCCATTCATACAGTTTGTATCACACTTTGACTTGCTCTGCTCAAAATTGTTTGTTAATAAAAAAGCTTATGAATGTATAAATGTTTATGCTCAATGAATATCTATCAAATCAACAATGGTACAAATCTCTGTGCTCAATAAATATCTACAAAATCGTTTGTTATGAAGCAAGGTATGTATTTAATGATTATAATTAGTTTGTCATCTCTTACTTCCTATTCTGCCAATTATAATTTTCTTTAACTATCTTTAAGGTCCACTTCATAAAAAATGTGGAAGCCGTGGAATTACCCGTGGAGTTGGATCGCAAAAACTCATGGATGCAACTAAGCGAAAACTTGTTGTACAAGCAAGAGAGGGAGAGTTGCGCACGTTTGGTGAGACTTCCTCTCCATTTCCATGTGATTGGCATCATAATCGAAACTTTGTTTATAGCGCTTATTAAGGTTGGGTGAAGCAAA